>SCLH01000285.1:105284-124823 GCA_004367855.1 Oikopleura vanhoeffeni | reverse complement strand
TCGGAAAAAAATATTCACACCACTAAACGCGCAATAAAATTTGGCACAGATCAGTATATGTTACAAATTTAACCTAAGTGGTTGGTTTTGGCCGAAAATCGATTGGTGGACATGCTAGCTATACTCATAGTTATATTGTCGATAATTTTCCGCCGAGTTTTTTAAGCTTTTAGGGTTATTTTCCTGATTTTTTATGCAAGTAGTTTTTAGCGAAGGAATATCCGCAATTTTTGATTGTTCAACTAATCATAAGTAACTAGGAACAACATCAACACAATATTATGGTACGTGAGCCAATCAGCATTCGTTTAATCAGTTATTTCTAGTCTCCCTCGCTAGCAAAACAAATACATTCTGTATTTTCACACCCATGACAATTTGAAATGAGGAATTTAAAAAGTAAAAAATGAGTATCGCTTTTATTGGCTCATTTTGTACAGATTTTTTTCTGGTCATTTTAAGTCGCAGGATTTCTTGTTTTTTAAAAAGTTTCAGTCAAACCTATTTTTCGGTTAAATTTTCGAGATTTTACAGGTGGTCGTCTCATGCTTCAATTCCAAATTAAGGTATACAACGACCCAATTAACTTTTGCTTATTTTTATTCAGTTGTTAATTAATTAATTGAACTTGTTTTTTGAATGTGCACAGTAAACTAAAGAAATATTAAATTCATGGGCGAATTATTTTAGGTATTTTTTGGTGTAGTATCCCGATTATCAGCTTGTTTCCGAATATACTTATTGCGGGCTTATGAAAGTGAAAGATCTAAGGTAGAAATTCCATCGTACAATCATTATGATTCAATCATACTTTTCACTTTTGTCTAATCTTTAAGTATTCTGTTGAATTGTAGAGAATAAATTTACTTATTCGTATTTGTTTCCATTGATTCTCGCGATTTTCGTTCTTAAGCCATCTCATGACCCGTTCAAACGTCTTGTAAAGTGGCATTTCTAGCGTATTTGTGTGTACTTCTTTTCGAAGAGTAGGTACATATCGGTCATTGATATACTTGTTATACAGAAAATTTCCGAAGCAGGAGACAAATAATAATGCGAAAATTGCAATTTTCATGTTTGGTTTTGTGATTGATCTGATAGTTTATGATTGAAAAATGTTACCTTTATAGCCAAAATTATGTTAATAGCAGGATCATAGCAAAAATCGATTTAAATTTAATTATGATTTCTTCGGCTTCACCAGTTTCATACAAGTTCTCTCTGGAGATGCTTGCTTACCCTATGTTATATATTATTTACTTGAATATATTTGCTCAGTTTAAGGGGTGGCATAACCCGGCGTCCCTGGAGTCATATAAACTACGAAAATAGTAAGTCAGTATATTTTTTCCATCCTTATTATAGTTAGCTGAATCGATTTAACTATGTTCCAGCTCCATAAAATATTTTTATTCATTTTAGGAAAGATGTTGAGTTCGGTTTTTCATCTTTGAAATCAAATAAATTTGAAAAAAAAAATGAAGCATTATGAAAATTTCCGCATTTTTAGTCCAAAATTTTTGTTTTAATAATTAAAATCTGTGGGTAAAACCAAAAAAAAAATCTATTAATTTTTTTCATGGATTCCTACATATTTTCTGACCGCTGTTTGTGAAAAAGTCATACAAATTTTTATTTTTACGTAGTTTCTATCGACATTTTAAGAAAAATTATGAAAATTTTCCCCAAATTAAGTCCGAAATTTTTTATTCGTGGTTTTTTGAACTCTCCATAAAAAATCATGCATAATCACATATTAAATATTTTGGTATCTATTAAATCGTCGTATGTCAACTAATCGGTAGGTCGCGCGATTATGATTTTGAAACTGTTGATGAAATTTTTAACACTTGACTGTGCACTCGATAAGTGCCATTCGGCACTGAATCTTTGAAAATTTTATTGTTGTGTAAAATTCCCAATAAAATGGTGGGTGTAAAAGGCGCCATTTTGTTTAATAGTCAGGACATTTTTTTGAATATCAAAACGCAATTCAAGGTCAATTTTTATCTCAAAAAAAGCTGTTTTTCTCTACTTTTTGCCAATTTTTACCTTTTTTCATGGAAAAAAAACTTTGATATTTAAGAAATGTTTGACTGTGCAGAGTTATTAGGAAACTTATTAGCGGAGTACACCCGAAAATAAATGAAGTTTATTAATATTGCCTTTAAAAAAATTCTATAGTTGGGTTAAGTTGGAAATTGATGCACAGTGAAAAGTATTTTTTTGTATTTTTAACTATAGTCAGTTATGTTTAGAAAATAAAAATTTAAACGTTCGTGAGAATGAACACTTTTGTTGAAGATAAAAATTAAAAAAATAAATTTCCGCCTTTTTTTTGTAAAGGGGTTTGCGAGATATATTATAGCATTTTTATAAAAAAACTATATTTTTATTAAGCTTTCGATTTATTCAAATCATCTTCAGAATGTGCGAATAAAGTAAAATAATTTGTGAGTCAGAATTTTCGCAGGTATGACATCGTTTTAATTTGGCAGTAGTAGGCCTCGAAATTTCCAAATTAAAGGCCTACTATTAAAATGCTAAAAAATCAGCATTTAAAATCAGTTAATAGCAGGCCTTTAATTTGGCAATTTCGAGGCCTACTATTGCCAAATTAAAACGATGTCATACCTGCGAAAATTTTGACTCAAAAATTATTTTACTTTATTCGCACATTCTGAAGATGATTTGAAAAAATCGAAAGCTTAATAAAAATGTAATTTTTCTTTAAAAATGCAATAATATATCTCGTAAACCCCTTTACAATATAAAAATATGAAAGAGATACTGTTAAGACGATATGAGAAGAATTATCGTGGGTTACATCGTTCAAATGGCCATAAGCATTTCCTAACAGAATGCTCCGAAGACAGAAAATTCCCCAGTTTCACATGGATACAACCACAGATAGCAAAGCAGCTGAATTTAAATCCAATACAAATTAAAGACTATCGAGCTGACCAATTAAATCGTTCATTAGAAGACCAATTAGAGAAAAACGAAAATTTAAAAAACGATTTAAATCACATTATTTCAGTGTTAAGTACACTTATTCATCATAACGACTTAAGTTTAATGATAGAAAATATAAAAAAAATATATTATTTGGAACAAAGTAATGACGCACGCAGAAAACGTAAACTAGATTTACGAATTACATATCCAAATAGTATAGATAATGTACAAAATGCTGAAATTAATGTTATTAATTTCACAAAAAACAATAAAGTAATTCCTTTAAGAATTGAAAAAATGATTTCTCTAGGAATAAAAAATCCAATCGGAGGTAGAGCAATCAAAAACAATATTTTAAATAAAATTGAGGCTTTCTACTCCAATTGGCTGAAATATGCTCATGAAATGCAGATTGATTGTTTTAAGATGGCAGAAATTCGGTCACTTATATATTTAGAAATGCAAAAACTAAATAAATGTACAACCCCCACTAACGACGCTAAAGAGTTAACAACTTACTCAGATAACAATAAGGATATAATCAGTTTTCAAATAGATAAAAGTAAGGATTTAGCTATTTTGAACATCAAAGACTATTCCTTTAAATTAAATTCAATTTTCAGCCCGGACAAATTTCTAAAACTTTCTCTCAATCATCTACAAAATGACCTTTTAAAATTTCGCGCGGTCATTCATAAACTAAAACCATATACAAGTATTAGTGACCATCGTCTGTTAACACCAAATGAAAGTATAAAAAAAAGGTTTGGAATTTTGAAAGTAAAAAAACCGGGAATGCCTTTACGTCTTATAATAAGTTCACTTTTTTCTATGACGTCAGGCGCCGAAATTTATATTTTAAAAATAAAAAAGCCCCTTTTACAAAAATGAGAGTTATCAGCTACAAGTACAAAAATGTTTACAGATTAATTTGAAAAAATTGCATCAAAATTTAAAAGATTTCATGAAGTTATTACAATTGATGCTGTTTCATTGTTCACTAGTATAAATGTTCCCAGAGTTGAAGACCACATTATAAATTTAATCCATGTAGATCCTGAAAAGTATTTTTGGAAAATAATTTAGGTTCTTTTCCTCCGATGAATATTTTCAAAAATTTTCTTATGGATGTACTAATAAATTTTAACAGTTTTGCAACATTAAACGGGTTTTATCGTCAACGACAAGGCCTATCAATGGGTGGTAAATTATCTCCAGCACTAAGCAAAATTCTGTTAAACATGCTCGAATTAAAAATTATAAAAAAATACATGGATCAAAAAATAGTTATTTTTTATTGTAGGTATGTCGATGATGGTTTTTTACTCGTACGTAAACGATATAAAAATATTATTTTATCAGGAATGAATAATTTCGATCCTTTTTTAAAGTTTACATCAGATGAAATGAAAAAAAAATTTATCAAATATTTGGACACTATAGTTATTTTGAACGACGATAAACTCGAACTTCAAAAGTTTCATAAACCGGAAAACGTAGTTTTAAATTATAAAAGAGCTATATCACCATTACAATACAAAAACTCATGTATATCAAGAGAAATTTTTCGAGCAAAACATTGCACTTCAAACGATACAAACCTTGAACTTGCTTTGACTAAGTTAAAACAAACATTTATTGATAACTNTAATAAAAAATAACAGAAATTAAAAGAAGACATTTTGGGCCAAATCCAAATAAACAAGTTAGAGAAGCAGACAGAAATGATCCGGACTTAAAATTTTATTCACTAACCTTAGCCTTCACTAGTCACATTTGCAGCAAAATCGCGGCTAACTTGAAAAAAATACACACCAAATTATCGACTCAATGTCATTTTTAAAACAATCACCCTGGAACATATTATTCTGCCTAGGCTTAAACCCCTTAAGTTAACACCAAATAGTGTGTATTTATTCACATGTGATTGTGTAACCGAAACTTATGTAGGACAAATTTCTAAAATTTTGAAAAGTAGAGTTTTTCAACATGGAAATCAAAATAATTCACATATAAATAAACACATTACTGAATGTACAGACTAAAAAGAAGCTCTAGAAAGAAACACTTGAGAAAAGAAACACTTATGGTACCGATCCGAACGAAACCCTATGTCGAAATTTCCTATTTAATCATTTTAAATGTTTAAAGTAGAATCTCACTAATTGTTACGAAAAGACTTCCTATGAAGGTATGTGTATAATACAACTTCTACCTACTCTTAACAAACAACAAAAATTCAGACAAGAAAATATGCTCTGTGTTTGTATTACCAAACTAACTGATTTTTCAGCATTTGAATAGTAGGCCTTTAATTTGGCAATTTCGAGGTCACCTATTGCCAAATTTAAACGATGTCATACGGTATGACTCATACCTGCGAAAATTCTAACTCAAAAATTATTTTACTATATTCGCACATTCTGAAGATGATTTCAAAAAATCGAAAGCTTAAAAAACTTTTTTTTCTTTCACATATTAATCTGAAAAAATGTACCAATCTGCTGGACTTATGTCACCCCCTTAACCTATCTAAAAACTCTATCGGATGAGCCAAATTATATATAAATTTTGGCTAAAAAATAGCAAAAATGCCCATCGATATGTTAACGGGCCACGCTTAGTTGTGGGGATGCTGCATGCGAGAAATAAAGTCCCGAAAAATTATAATATTATTTATTTGACATTCCGGGAAAGCGCTAAAATATTAATGCCACGAAAACAGTGAACGGTTTTAAAAATAATTTATAAAATACCAGTTTCACAGTTCGTAGTTTCTAGGGGTTACTTAATGGCGAACTGATTTTATTTATTTAATTAATAGAATTCTTATGACTGCGTAGGTTAATTCCACCTTTTTAGCGGTGAGAATCATTGTTTTGCGGTCAACTTCATAATTCAACAGCATTTATAAAGTCATCAGATTTTAGTCTATAAACTTTGTCCAACCTGAGTTGATCTTAAATATGAGGGCTATCTTTAAAGCTTGTGTTTGAATCCCACTAATGTTGTCTAAGTGACTGTATTTGGTATTATAATAGGCAAAGGTGCTTGATATTGAGATCGCCGAAGTTGATCGGTGCGTTTTCACTAAGGCAATCACTAACACAAACATTTCGACACCATTAGTGGGATTCGAACATGCACTAAAAAGACAACCCTCATTTGAAAGATCCACCAAGGTTAGAAAAACGATATATTATATAAAATATATACTTTTGTTACTAAAACTAATTTATTTATACAGTTATCGATTTATTATAATCATTTTCGATACTGGATTTTTATCGAATTAAAAATATTTTGCAAAAATTGCATTAGAATAAATTTGCATACTAGTAGTGGGTCTCGAAATTAAGCTATTCAAGACTCACTATTTAAGTTTTTCAAAAGGTTTTCAACACGTGTAATGCATCCACATTACATTTATCACTCAAGCAATCACTGAAACAAACAATAAGACAACATTAGCGGGATTCGAACACACGCTTTAGAGATAAGAAGCATTTTTAAAATGGACTTAGGTTGAGAAAAAGATATTATATCTCTAAAAACAATGAAAAATTTTTTGTCTGTCTTTAATCTGAATAGCTCAAAAAATAATTAATTTAAAAAACGTTTACTTTTCCCGTTAAGGGCCTCGGTGCATTTTGACAGATTTGCACTTTTTCATATTTTTTTGTCTTGATGGGAAACTTTTTGCCACTTCAAAATTTTCGGATAAAAACTTTTTCGAACACAAGTTGCCACTTTTCGGCTTACTTTCTTTAATCTGAACTTCTTCAGAATGATTATTTTTACTTAATAAATCGTCGTTTAAAAAAACACTCAAAAAACGCGCGTTTGTTATCGAAGGTGTCTAAATTATAGTAAAATTTATTTTCAATTTTTTATTAATAAGGAACTCTAAAATACGGTCCTGTCCACCGTTGAAAATTTATTTAGTTTGAATTCATACGATTTTAAAGTCAAAATCGAAAATTTAAATTTTTGAAAGAAGAAGAAAAAACCCGAAATTTTAGCACATCGAAAAAAATTATTTTTTTCATGAGTTAAATGTCATAAATTTAAAACGGTCGACACGTCGGCTTACCAATTGGGCAAGTCTCGGTGAAATAATTTTTTTAATTCTTGATTAAAGAGGGCTAAAGGGGGTAGGTGTCGGTTTTTTTAGCCCTTTATAGAATTAATTCATGACAAATTAATATCGGTTATGACTACAGTTGACCCAAGAAATCTCATGGTGGGAATTATTTTTTTCAAAACAATCTAGAACAAAATCCAGAACTATTGGTGAATATGACCCGTCTAAAACAATGCATGACATTAAAATTATCAAATGTCTTAATCGAATTCTAGAAATTTCAATTATTTTTAAGCAAAAATTTTAAACCTTATTATCGAATTTGACGCTCATTGGTTCAGAATTTCGATTAGCTTTAAGCAGATTTTTGGTAAGTGAACTCTCAGCTTCAATTTGGTGGTACTTTTTGTTCCGATCAAGACGACTTTTTTTTCGAATTTTTCATTTCCGGTTCACTTATAGTCATATTTCTAGAATTCTAGAACAACATTCAACATCCGACCAAACATATTGACGACACTATATTATCTACCTACAGAAAAACAACGGTCTTATTCTGAACACCGTCTAGGAGAAGTATCACTTTGAAGACAAAAAATTGAAAAATCGGGTTCAAAAGTGATTCTAGAAAATACGAGAGCGAAATTCAAAAAAATGGGCAAACATATTAGTAACCGACACTCATCCCGTACTCTGTGTAAATTTTCACGACGTTTGTATGTTGCCTCATAGAAGTATAACTTTGAAAAAACGCTGGATGTTCTAGAATTGACTCAGCACTAGTGGTGTGATGTAACAATTTTGAGTTTGAGATGTGTTATCGTTAACGAAAGATAGATCTACAAACAAGTATCCTAAGATTTTCACAACTGCCCTAGAATTGTTGGGGCGGATTGAAAGGTACCAAAAGCGACACCTACCCCTTACTAAGATTTCGCGAAAACCGTATTTTCATTCAAAAATTATGATTTCAGAGTATAAACAAGGCGAAGAAAACAAAAACGAAAATATATTTAAATATAGTGCAAGTAGCCATTCCCAATATTTTCAGCTAAGGATTCCAAAAAAATTAGTTTGAAAATTTTTGAACAAGAAATGAGAAAAATTTTCAAAATAATGTCTAATTATTTTTGACCAAAAATCACTAAACCATGTCATATGGTTTTTCAAAGAGCATATAAAAATATGTGGTCACCTAGTCAAAAACTTACAGTAGCCATTTTTGTAAAGTTTTTTTCGTTGATTTGAAACAAATATTAAAAAATTTAAACGAAAAAAAGGCCATTTTTTCATATGTTTGGAACTTTTTTCCAAATTTCTCATAATTTCTCGAATTCGAAAAGTTAAATTCGAACTTTAATTTTCTTAACAAGCCATAATGCAAAATCGCTAGTTACAAAAGTTGCCTGGATTAATGAATCATCACTTTTGATGGTATATTAGGAAGAATATATCAATCCAGTGAAAAGTTTTTCATCAAGAGCCATATCGCTATCTGTCAAAATGCACCGAGTCTCTTTCTAAGTGTTAAAAAGCGGGCCTAAAATTTGGTTTTGGGTGCCTGCGCAAAATTTCAATACTCAAATGAGTGCGAGGGTTAACATACATAGCCATACAATATGCAATATGGATTGTTCACAGTCGTTTATCTATTATGAAAACCGGTGGGAAGATGAACTTCATTTGAGTAAATCAAGCTGATATCTGAGGCATAATTTATGGTTGAATTGAATAATTTCAGCTTGGAAGTACATCTGACATTATAATAATTATCGACGACTCGGCATAATGCACTGACTAAGAAGATACGAAAATATTACTTTTTTTTTTGCTTATTATTCGTCAGCCCAACCGGTATATTTATATATTCAGCCTATAAAATCATTTTTGTTGTCTTTTTGAAGATTTTTTTAAGTTCGAATTTAAATTTTGAATTCGGAAATATTTACAAAAAATGAAAACATTTTGAAAATTTGCAGATTTAATTGTCAGATATTTTGTGGTTAAAATTGAATTTTTTGTTAGCAAACCAAATATCATAAATTTTGTTGACATGAGAAGCGTAAAATCAACCATGACAATTTCAAAATACAGGGATGTCAATTTTTTATTTGTAATTTGAATTCTGGGGTAACATTTAATAGCTCGCGGACCACCAAATTCGACTTATTTTATAATAATTTCTGTAATTATGTTATACACAATAACCTCTGATTCTAACTTGCAATGACACTACAGTTGAAAGAAAATTGGAAAAAACATGTGACATACTTTCGCAAGTCCTCACTTTTAAATTTTTGATTTTTTTTTTTACATTTTTGAAAAACTCTTTATTGCAGAGATTGACAAACAAAACCTTTCAGGTGTAAATAATATGAGTAACAAAATACGGTTCTTCATCAAAATCATAACCCTTATATTTATATATATAAGTTTCATAAAACAGAAATATTTTTTGAAAACAAATCCGAAATTAAGTATTAAAAACAGTGGATTCCTTTTATAAGCGAAATATGAATTTTGGATTGAAACTTTCACCACTAGAGGAAATTTCAAAAAAAGGCCATAATTGACTCACCCTATGAGTACTGATATTCTCAGATGAAATTTGGCTCAAAAAAAATTTTCAGGTAATGTACTACTTATTTCGACGATATGGGAACAGAAATGAAAATTTTGTTGAAAAAAAAAAACGCGGAAACCGTTCGAATTGACGTCATAATGTCGAACAATTTTTGAATTTTATAAGAAGGTTCACAAAAGGTTCGTGTGAAGTAAAATCACCAAAATCCGCATAATTAAATACTCACCAAAGGCAATCACAATAAAACTTAAAAGGAACTACATTGGGAAAGTCAATCTTAAAAATTGACGTCAATTCATGACGCTCAAAGAGTAATTTGAAATAAATTTCAAAAAATCGGCGATATTGGCACAAAAAGTAATTTAGCTAAAAATCGTGAAATTGCGGTAGGTTTTTCGGCGATTTCAGCAAATTTGGCAATATTGAGCCCGCGATATGTATCCCTGTAATTTTCATATTGGTTCAGGTGCGGTCCCTAATTATTATGTTGACAAGATTTCTCGCTCGATATTTGAGCTCATAGGTTTTTGATATCACATGCTAAAGAAACTTTAAAATCGTCTAAGGAGGTATGCGACTCTGATTTAATGAGTGTCCTCGGAGTGACCAAAATAAAGACAAATTCCTAGTTTTTCCTTTGGGTTTGAAAAAAAGTTCAAAATTTTGTGTCACTCCGAGTGCGCGGTCGAGTGACCAAAACATCTTAAAACCTTATGTTTATCTAGAAAGTAAAAAAGTTCAAAAATTTTGCTCACTCCGACCAAAATCGGAAATTTTTATTGAAATTAATTTTCTAGAAATTGAAATAGTTCAAACCTGTTGCTAAAAAAACTGTCACGTCAATAATCTGAAATTTTCAATCTTTAAAATTTACACTTTGCACAGCTTTTAATAATTTTATTAAATCCAATATAGTTAAACTTGAAAGATTCATCCTTTATAGCTAATTGCTATCAGTTGCTTCTGCGGATCCGTTTATTTGGACCATAAAAATTTCACATCAAATTGCCATCGCAAACGCGTTTGAAGAATTCAAAATGAGGCATTCGAATACTGGAAGTTGAAACCAGAAAAAACTTTTCTGCGTTTTGGGATATTTACGAAAAAATTACTTTAAAAGTGATGAACGTTTTTTTGGAAAGTTTTCGAATTACGCCGATTTGTGTAACAAACCAGCTTTTCCGAATAATGGACAGGTGAAGGTTTGCAAACAAATTCAACGATTTTACAATACTTATCTGGAAAACTACACGCCTCTGGACAAAAAACCGCTTTAATAATTACAGTGGGTGAGACCATGGGCAACAGCNTTTTCTATTTTGACTTAAAAATCGTATGAATTAAAACTAAATATATTTTCAATGGTAGACAAAACCATTTTTTAGGGCTCTTAATTAATAAAAAAAAAATTTACTGTAATTTTGACACCTTCGATAGCAAACGCGCGGTTTTTCAAAAGACGATTAATAAAGTAAAAATAATCAATCCGAAGAAATTCAGATTATACAAAGTAAGCTGAAAACTGGCAACTTGTGTTTCGATTACGTTTTATCCGAAAATTTTAGAGTGGCAAAAAGTTGCCGATCAAGAAAAAAAAATTGAAAAAAGGCAAATCTGTCAAAATGCACCGAGGCCCTTAATTGTACAAATACCAACTTCAAAAAATATTACCAATTAGGGAGTTTGAACAACTCAGGACTGATCTCTATACTTTTGCTGAGAATTGACAACGAGCAAAGTTTTTAATTTAACTGAACTGAAATTAACATTTTTCATATCAAAAATCATTATTTACCAAAAATGGTATTTTTCTGTAACGCATGCAACCTCACGCTATAAAACTTAATCTTGTCACACAATTTTAGTATAAAAGTGCGTTTTTGGCCTGATGGAAGAAAATATTTACTTTCAATAAAAATATGAATCAAAGGAATCGATCTCATACCATTTTGATATTAGTTTACAGACCTTTTTTCAAGTTTTCCGACATCAGACATCTCCTACTTTGGGTTTAGCATCCGAGCTATAGTTTCTGCTCAAAAAAAACCGAGCTGGTCCGATCGGTAGCATGTCCACCAATCGATTTTCGGCCAAAACCGACCACTTAGGTTGGATTTGTTATATATACTGATCTGTGCCAAATTTTATTGCGCGTTTAGTGGTGTGAATATTTTTTTCCGAAAATCAATATTTTTCTCAGGAAGTCGATGTTTACTCGAAAAAGACGCATTATTCATTAAAAAGAGGGTTTTTAGCGTCGGAAACCGCCTAGTGTAGAATAATGTAGACTAATTTTATTTTTCAACGAAAGATCGTTGATTGCTTGATCACAAAAAAATTGTCTCTGGGTGCGGAAATGTGGAAAAAAAAATTTTCAAGTTTCAGATTTTTACAGTATTTGGAAAACTTGATAGAAAAAAAATTTTCAAATAAAAATTTTTTGCGGGCGTTTGAGCTGATTTTAAAAAAAAAATTTCGAAAATTTTTTTTCATTTTATTAAATTGGCTAAAACGCCCCCAAAAAAATTATCCAAAATTTTTTTGCTACCAAATTTTCAAAATACTTAGAAAAATTTAAGAATCTGAAAACAATAAAATTTTCAAAAAAAAATAATTTGAAAAGTAAAACAAAGTAAATGAACCCCTGTCATTTGAATTCATTCGGTAATTTGAAAAAAATTGCAGAAAACACATATTTGGAAAAAGAAGCCGATGGGTTTAATGTTTAGTATTTTGTTTATGCCCATACGGCCGAGGGATACGCGGGATTTTATGTTTTCTTTTTTTGGTTTTAAATGGAGCCCCAAATCGCGGAAGGGCCGATAAGGGGATTTAATGTTTAAAATTTAAATTTTGTTGAAAAATGAGCCCCAAAGATCGGCCGAGGCCGATAAAAAGGGATTGTTATGTTCAATTTAAATGTGTTGAAAAATGAGCACCAATCGGCCGAAAGGCCCGATAAAAGGGGGATTTTATGTTTTTAAATTTTAATTTTGTTTTAAAAATGAGTCCCTAAAAAATTTTATAAGTTTAAATTTTGTGGAAAATGAGGGAATTTCTGTGTTTGAAATTTTTAAAAAATTGACCCGAATCGGGCCAAAGAAACGACAAAATGGATTTTATGCTTATTATTCACAATCAATCGAAGAATGAGGCCCAAATCAGCCGAAGGCCAAAAATTTTATTTATTTTTGAAAAGAATACATTTTTTTCTAGAAATTTTTAAAAAGCTCCTATGCAAATTGGTCACCTTGTTTTCAAATTTAACTAGAATGTTTAAACTTTTTAATTTCAAATTCAATTTTAAAAATTTGTAAAACTCGCCGAGTTTTGGGCTTCATTTTTTCATACAATTTAAATTTTAAACAAAATCCCTTTAATCGCCTTCGCCGATTTGGGCTCTCATTTCACAAATTAAATTTAAAACATTAATTCCCCCTTTTTATCGGCCTTTGGCCGATTCCCGTGCTTATTGTGTTCAACATTTAAATTTTTAACTTTTAAAAATTCGGGCCCTTTTTTTATGCTATTGAAAAAAATCATATGACATGTTTTGTTATTTCGTCCGGTTCAAAATTAATTGAAAATAATTTTCGAAATTTCCCATTTCTTGTTCAAAATTTTCGAAACTAATTTTCTGGAATCACCGGCTGAAAATAATTGAGAATGCGACTTTTTAACTTCATTCAAATATTCAGTTATTGAGATAAATATACTGGAGCTTACATGAGGTTTAATTAAATGCAAACGAAACTTTTCAATTTTTTCGAAATTTTCGGATTTTTTTCTAGACTGGAAAATTTTTGATGAAAATTTTTTTGCAGACGTTTTGAAAAAATGAAGGAAAAAAAAAATTTTCATTTTTTTAAATTGTCCTGAAAAGTCTGCAAAAGAATTTAGCAATTTTTTCTACTTATAGAAAATACAATGTAGCAAAAAATTCTGATAATTCGCAGAAAATAATATGCACATCTTAATTTCTCCGAGATGTTTTATTCTACTTTTTTGGCCAATTTTTCAGAAAAACCCTTGATCGCTAATTCTTTTATCTTGTCGAACTGCAGAAATTTTCTGAGGTCAGTTTTAGGAAAGTCTTTGAAGAATCTGTCATTTGAATAAAAATGACTTTACTGTGATAACTTCTGTTTTTTTACGCAGTGATTTCTGAAAAATAGAGAAAATTGAAAAATTCAAGACTTTGAGAAAAGGCTAAAAACTTCATTTTCGTTGCTTATTACGTACCTTGTAAGTTTATTTAAGTAATCTGATTAATTATTCCGAAATTTTTGGCCTTCTGCGATATAAAATTAAAAATGCGATAAATCCCATGTCTGGTTACCACACTATAAGCGCTAAAGTTGAACCTTAAATGAGGTTTTGTGCTCCACTGAAGTTTTTTTCGAACGTACAAGGCTTTAGAATTTATCTAAAATTTAAATTGATAATAATTTAAATTTTTAAATTGGTAATAAAAAATGTCATCCATACACGTGTATCAGTTCGAGACCCATTCTCTTCCTGAAATAATGTTGTACATGTAATTTTTGAAAGGAAGAAAAAAAGCCATGTTTTTTACAAGCCTGGTGTAGCAGTCAAAAAACAAAAACCCACTTGACATTGTTATCTGCTCAACGAACTGGTTAACCGAGCTCCAGCAAACATTACTACTAAAATACTAACACGAGGGTTTATCTTTATCACTATTGTGCACTCTGAAAAAACGTGCTGAAATTAGTTTCACATACTGTTCTTTAAAGAGAAAAAATATACTGGTCTTGATCCGAAACTTTCGGCATGAATGAAATATATTGAGAATCATATCGATTATGGGGTCATCTGATCATTTTTTAAACCGCCTTTTCAGCCAAAATTTTTATTTAATTCGGCTTTTGAAAAATATTCATCTGATTAAGTTCTTAGACAGCTCAAACTGAGCATAAATATCTAGTGAATAATAATATAAAAACAATTGGTCCGAATCGGACCATTTTTTGTTATTTTTTCCGAGATTACTGAAATTGTTTAACTATCGTTTTTTTTTAAATAATTGGAAACAATGGTCTGATTCGGATTATTTTTTTAGTTAATTTTTTTCTAAATATTGGTGGTCAGTTTGAGCTATCTAAGAACTTAATAGGATAAGTCGTTTTCAAAAGCCAAATTAAATGAAAATTTTGACTGAATAATTGGCACAAAATGACCCGAGGACCCCGTCATTTATATATAAATATCCGAATGATTTGCGGGATCGCTATTTGTCCTTTTTTTATTTTAACTTAGGGGGCTTCTTGCCTCGATTAAAAAAACGAAAATCTCTCAAAGTCGTAGCAAATTTTTTTTCAAATTTTTTTTCAAATTTCCGTGGTCTCACCAGTATATATTATCAACCAGAGTGTATCTCAGTAGTCAAAAGTGTCAACACCGTTTTCACTTTGGCTTTCAAAAACAGCTCATTTGATTGAGTTTGTAAATGGCTCAAAAATATCACACAAAATCAGAGAAATATCAAAATAAAAATGATCATAATCCCATTTTTCTTCAAAAACTTATATCCATTTTTGCATGTTTTTGAAAAGTGGACAAAATGGTTCGACTTTTTTCTTAATTAATATGTGAGTTTAAAACATTTGAAATTTTACAAG
This sequence comes from Oikopleura vanhoeffeni, assembly GCA_004367855.1. Classification (NCBI taxonomy): domain Eukaryota; kingdom Metazoa; phylum Chordata; class Appendicularia; order Copelata; family Oikopleuridae; genus Oikopleura; species Oikopleura vanhoeffeni. The sequence goes on along the minus strand of SCLH01000285.1, from coordinate 109,555 downwards.
AACTTGAGACACAATTGTTATAGGAAAAACCAAATTTTAAGAAAATTTCTTCTAAATTTAAATTACTGTTTTAGCCGAACTTGCCATATAGAAAACCGAAGAAAATGCCCTATCGAAAACGGTGGTTCAATGTCTCATCAATCTTGCTTCAAAAAAAAGTGTCCAGTAGTCGATGTGGAACCCACTCCATTACCTATCAATGATCCAGAAGAGCCGCAGAATGGTCCAGGTGGAACTTGGTCAGATTGGACGGAATGGAGTACATGTTCAAAAAGTTGTGGTGTTGGTCTACAATATGTGAAACGAAAATGTTTGACCAGAGGTAATTTATTTTTTGTTCGAATTAGTATTTCGGCAGGGGGAGCCTAAAATTGTCATATTTTTTCCCAAAACATTTCGGCGATATTGGCACTTTTCTGTTGAAAAATTGGAAACGGAACGGCGTTCGAAATAACGTTATAATTTCGAAAGTTACATTAATTTCACAAGGAGTTTTACAATGGGTATAAATAAAGTAATACATCAAAATATGCAAAATTGAAAACTCCACCAAACGCAATTAAACAAAATTTAAAAGGGTAGATTTGGGTAATTCAATTTTGAAATTTGACTTGATTTGTGTGATTTGTAATAATTTAGTATACAAATATCAAACTCCTACTGAATTAAGGCGATATTGGCTTTTTGGGGGATTTCGGCAAAATAGTGAAATCGCGTATATTTGTTCGGCGATATCGGGCCTTCTCCCGACATATATGTCAGAGGTGGCTCGGAGTAATTAGCGAGGACAATCATTAAGTTTTCGAGGCAGATTCAACTTTATAGCTGTAATAATTGAAAAGTGTATGAACAATGAGACAATCCCATACAATAACTTTCCTTGTTTGGCAAAGATAATATTTGTAACTCGCTTATTTGGAAGGAAGTTCAAATAGATTGAACTTCATAAAATTTCTTTGCTTGATAATATTTGGTATGCATCGTAGTCAGAACGTTTAAGTTAGAAGGCCTCCCATTTTATTTAAATGAGTACTATCAGACCACTTTCTAGATCTTACTACAAACCCAAGCATTTCACCTTATTTCATATCAAATTCAAAAAAAAAGAAGACATCCTTAAAAACGAACTAGCCGACTCTCGACCAGGTCTCGACAAGCCAGAGAGATGTCGACCTCACTTTCTCGACAAAGTTTCTGAAAATGTAGCCCGTTACGGGCTGCCCGTATCTAAAAACTTTGACAAAATTCACAAATCAAGTCTAGCTAATAATTCAGCTAGAAGGTTGAGTTTAACAATGTATCTGAGAATGTTTTCAGTTTTATAAATTTTAGTCCGTATCTACGAAATTTTATGCTTTTTCTTTTGAAATTTTTATTTGCGATTTGCTGAAGGGGTGGCATAAACCCGGCATCCTGGAGTCAATATAACTTACGAAAATAGTGAGTATATTTTTTCATGCTTATTATAGTCAGCTGAACCGTTATTATAGTTGACTGATATTTAAATATGTTTCAGCTTCAAAAAATAATTTTTATCAATTTTAGGAAAGATTTGAGTTCGGGTTTTCATCTTTGAAATCATAAAAATTTGAAAAAAAAATCAAAGCATTATGAAAATTTTCCGCATTTTTTGTCCAAAATTTTTTTTTTTTAATAACTGAAATTTGTGGGTAAAACCAAAAAAGCCACTTTAACTTTTATCATGGATTCTTACATATTTTCTGACCGCTGTTTGAAAAATCATATAATTTTTATTTTTCATTTTTTATCGACTTTTCAATTGAAATTATGAAAATTTTCCCCAAATCAAGTGCAAATTTTTGACTGTTTACTCGATAAATGCCATTCGAATTTTTAAAAATTTTATGGTTGTGGCAAATTCCCAATAAAATTGTGGGTGTAGTGGGCGTCATTTCTTTTGATAGTCAGGACATTTTTCTATATTAAAACGCAATTTAAGGGGGGAGCGGTCGCACCTTTTTTTAGGGTACTTTGGGGTGAAAAAATAGCACAACATTGCTAGCGAACACTCAGAAAGCATTAAATAATTAAAAATATTTTAAAAAAAGTTTGAAATTTCAATTTTTTTCTGAGTATTTGTTTTGGAAACATTGAAACCCACTTTTCGACCAGAAAAACTCGAAATATAAAAAAACTTTAAGCAGATTTTCGGATCAGTGAAACTTAAGCTTTAATTTGGTGGTACTTTAGCCTAAATTCGACGACTTTCATTTTCCAAGATTTCACTTCCGGTTTACTAAAATGCGATTTTCTAGAATTCAACAGAACCTTTCAAAATTCGGGTTCATGAAATTGACAAAAACATATTCCTCTATCTTTTCTCAAATTAATACTGCATTCTGAAATGTAACATATGAGGAGTAGTACTTTGAAGAGCGAAAATCTTGAAGTGAGGCGGTTTTTCGCAGTTTTAGAAAAAATTAGTTGGAAATTCGAAAATCCGCTTCATGAAATGAAAACCATAAGTGTTTCTGTGGTTGATGCCAAGCTTGAGTGAGATCGTATGCAAGCTCTGGGAAGAGTAGTAATTTGAAAATTCGGTTAGGTGCTCTAGAACTCGCCGCATTGTGGCCACCAGGGTCGACCAAAAATTATTCAGATTATTTTTTTTTGTAGATCAAAGATAGATCTACCATATTGCTATTCTCAAAAGTTTCCAAGCAGTTTTGTATTCTGGTAAAGGGGGAGCGGTCGCACTCTTTTTACGGTAATTTGGGGAGTAAAAAAAGCACGAAATTGCTAGGAAACACGCAGAAAGCATGAACTTATTGAAAAAAAATCCAAAAAAAAGTTCGAAATTTTCATTTTTTTCAAAACTTTTCGACCAGAAAAACTCAAAATATCAAAAAGCTGTAAGCAGATTATTTGATCAGTGAAACTCGAGCTTTAATTAAGTGGTACTTTCGACTGAATCCGACGACTTTTATTTTCGAGTTTTCACTTTCGGTTTACTAAAATCCGATTCTCTAGAATTCAACAAAAAATTTCAAAATTCTGCTCCATCATATTAACATAAACATGTTTCTCCATCTTTTCCCGAATTCATACTGCATTCTGAAATGTAACCTAGGAGGAGATAGATTTTGAATAGCGAAAATCTTGGAATTAGGCGGTTTTTCGCAGTTCCAGAAAAAACTACTTGAACATTTAAAAAATCCTTCGATCATATTACAACCATAAGTGTTTCCGTGGTTCATACCAAGTTTGAGTGAACTCGTATGCAAGCTCTAGGAGGAGATAGATTTTGAAAATTCGGTTAAGTGTTCTAGAACTCGCCGCATGATGGTCACCAGGGTCGACTAAAAATTATTCTGATAAATTATTATTGCAGATTAAGGATAGATCTACCAAATTGGTATTCTCAAAAGTTTCAAAACAGTTTAGTATTCTGGTAAAGTGGAGTACAAAAATACATTTTTGCGACCGCTACCCCCTTAAGGTCAATTTTTATCCCAAAAAAAAGTCTTTTTCTCTACTTTTTGCCAATTTTTACCCTTTTTCATGGAAAAATTTGATATTTAAGGAATTTTCGACTGTGCAGAGTTATTAGAACACTAATTGGCGGAGTACACCCGCAAATATATAAAATTGATTTATATCGTCTTAAAAAAAATCCTATAGTCGGGTTAAGTTGGAGAGGAGTGCATGACTAGAACCAAAGGCAACGCAGCTGTCTTGAAGACTTTCGTCTCGAAGTGGGCTGGGTCGTGTTATACTGCTGGGCTGGGTCGTGTCATCATCATGATCGCGCGGCGCAATTCGTAATTAAGCTAATGAACTCGGAGTCGCGCGGTTACCACACCGGGGCGCCACCACAGTGTGGGAACGGGCCCCGTCGTCTTGCTCCAACTTTTAACAGGTGGTCATTTGAAAACAGTTTTTGACTCTTTTTTCTAAGTGAAACTGAACAACAAAATACTAGGAAATAGTTTGTCAATTTAGAATATTGGATCTAGCCGAGGTTATTTTTAATGAAAAACAGATGTTTTGTTAATAACGTGACAATAGACATGAATTCGGACTAATCCTTAGCACCGACATTCATTCTATTCGATGCTTGCAGCTTTTGGCCTGCTCGTGCAACAACGATTCACCATATATGCATTGTGGATTTGAACTACATCCTATATATATTTTAGTATACAGATAATCCCACAATATCTAATCTAATATTAATCTCTTAATCTAAGTACTAACCCGACCGCTGACGAAACTCTCACTGCGTAGAATTCTGTTTCCGAAGCGGCCAC
>SCLH01000285.1:45796-76853 GCA_004367855.1 Oikopleura vanhoeffeni | reverse complement strand
AGTTAAGACTGTTTTAAAACTATTAATAAATATTTTAAAAATCAGTTATTAAATGGTCGTGGTTTGGTTGGAAATCTTTATAAATTGTTGTTGCAATAATGGTGATATTTATTTCAACGTTTTTTTTCACAATCAAGAAGTAATCAGTGATATTTGTACAGCAGTGAACATTTGTGCTTAAAATCCGCAAACAACAGAGTTAAGCTGCATAACTTATGCATATTCTCAAGAGAATTTTAAAGATTATGTTTTAGAGAACACATAATTATTATTGTGAGTTAATTCGCAGCCATGATAAGGCTGTCTACAAATCCTCACAGTTTTATCAGATAAAACGTAATTTTCTGCAAATTAGGCAATAAATAATTAGAAACTTTACAATTAATATGGTTAATTAGATAGTGTTTAATTTATTTTCCAATCAAAATCGTGATACCATTCACTTGTATGTGTATTTCAATCCCGTGTATAAAACATGTTATTTTTAAACAAGATATCTGAACAGTAAGTGAAAACACAAATAAGTTTACTTAGAAAAAATACATGCAAGTGTCATTACCAACATAATTTTCCAATAAATTCTAGCCTAAACATTAATTTTATGTGTACAGATTTTCTATACAATCGTTTAATACTTTTGAATTACATCAGATGACAACTTGATTGTCGAAATATATATCCCTTATTCACACTTTTGTAAATATCCCGGCCCTAATTAGTAAAAATAATGTGTGTTAAAGTAGGAGGGCCGGGATATTTACAATTGTGTGAATAAGGGATATATGAAACTATAATGATGAAATAATGTCTATTTTTTATACAATAATGATGCCCTCGGGTAATTCCAGGATTGTTTCCGTTTAGATATTTTGATAAAAAGAGAAAAAATTGATTCATTATGTTTTCCAATCAGTAAACATTGTCATTTTTCTGAAATAAATTTGCTAAGTACTAATTTCTCTCCTTTTTATCGTGATTATTTCAAAGTTAACAATTTCAATAAATTCAATAATTTACTCCAAAAGTATCAAAACAAGCCATATTTTAAAATCATCTTGGCCCCCTAGCAAATTAAATTTATTCTTAGCTGCTGGTAAACATTTTCATAACGTCACTCAGTCATGTGAGAAAGACTGTTTTCAGTGTATAAAACGGCGCATAACAAAAATAAAGCTATGCGAATTAAATTTATAAGCTCAAAAATTTTCATATTTTTTAAGATAATCCAATCCAAGCAATTTGGGACGAGATCGCACATACATCAAGAATAGGGATAAAATTGATAATCAATAATTCAAACCCGTTGATATTCTAGATTTATCACAAGTTTCTTATCCCAAAAATCAGATCGCAATGGATATCTCTCATCATTACGAGTTATGCTTCAATCATCGTTGGAATGACAATGATGTTTCCAAACTTTTTTCAGTTCAAGCCTGAGCATCGTTGCGAATCTCCCTTTGATGAAATAAGTCTGCAAAATCATAACATGACTTTTGATCAAATAAAAGTACTCTCAACAATATGTGACCAAGGAAACGCGTTCGAATTGTTGGTCAAAATTATTTTGCCTGAAAACCATGAATTATCTAACACTTTCGGAACATTTTTCGAGAAAAGACTGTCTGGTGAATAATCACATATAACTTATTTTCGAAGTTTTTCCGGCGGGTTTTTGGGTTGACAGAATGCAAGAATAGATTTTCGACTTAAGTGTCTTGGCTTTCAGTTATCAAATTCGATTTTGCATATATAAAAAAATGCTGCTAACAAACACAGAAAATTTTCAATTTTTTTTGTTCTTGTACAAAGAAAAATCATCAAAAAACGAATCATCAAAAAAAATCATACAGTATGATTCAATTTATAATTTATGGGGGATACACGACCCAATTACAAAAATTTAGTCAATTCATCTGTTAATCACAATACGCGATATTGCCCGGGATTATAAATCGGTAAACCTGAGCAAAAAGTAAACGTCAACAATTTTCTGACTGGTTTTTATATCCATGTCAACCTAGATGGCAGATGAGACGCTTGATTCAAATCATGCAGAAAACATAGAGATGATTGACCGAGGTGCGCTTTCTTTCGTTAAACTATTGAAGATTCAGCAAACTACATCAATCTCATCATATTTATCAAACTTTTAATCAGGCTACTTGTCTGCATTTTGTGTGGTAATCCATGTTTTTAAATTTTAACTTGTTTTCTGCTGGTTGGGTCCTTAAGGGATTTGAAATCTCGGATTTCATATTTTTTTTCACTCACAAATTTGAATGCCTACAAAGAACTTGATTCTTGCAAAATGTGTGATTATTCTTACTTGGATCTCCCTACTCATGAATTTGAATCACATTTTCAATTATCAGAATTTATTGCAATCAACACAAATTCGACCTCAGAAACCTCAAAATGTTCCTCTCACATTTTCAACCGTGCAAAACATTCGAACTTTTCAAGTTTTTTTGGCGGTGAATGGAACAGTATTGGCACCGAATTTCAAATGGTTTGTGATAAAAGTTGGCAAAATGGCTTGATAAGTGCCTCGACATTTATTGGATTTGCAATGGGGAGTATTTTTGGGGGAAGTTTTGCTGATAAATATGGACGAAAATTTGCAATGATGGTTTTTAGTGTGTTGCTTGGAATTGTCATGATTATTCATGGCTTTTGTCCGGGAACTATTTGGAGTTTTGCATTTTTTAGGCTCAGTGTTCTAATCAAAATTGGCTTTTAACCAAATGAGGGTGTCCGATGTCGAAATCGTTTTTTGTCCATCAGGTTACCACTAATCAAAATTTCAAGTTTCTGCTCTTTAGCACCAGAGTATATCGTTTTTTATATTGTTTTTTTCGTTCAAATTAAATATTTCAAAATATCGATAATTTTAATGAAAAATCTTCAAAAACGAGGCTTTTTCACGAATAATTCAGCTTTCAAGTTTTTTTCCTTAAAATTGAACAAATCTGTTGTCATAATTCATGACTTTTCGGAGTTCATCAATATATCTAAATATCAGTCTCCAAAGTTGGCAATATAAAGTTTTTAATTGAAAGCTACTCGAAATGTGCAATCAAGTTAACAATTAAATAAATTAAGAGTCATAATTGCTCGAGTCATAATTTCACCCTGTCCCGATTCCCGTACTGTCTCTATTAATAACACTGATTAGAACGTTGGCATGCTTGCTTCTTTATGCTTTATGGATTGCAATTTTAGCATGGTCAGCTGAGATATTTGGGCCGTCTAAGAGACATATCGGCTGTTTAGTTCAGGAATGAGTTTTTCTTCGATAGACTCAACATAAAAACATACGAATAGTATCAACTCCTACGCATTCCTCATTATTTCTCAGCAAAATACTATATATTCATGTTCTTCTGGTCCTTTTTTGGGTCAAAATTTTCTGTGTCATAAAATTATGTTGTGGGCTGCTCGAAAACTCCGTACAGCATATTTCATTCAGTATTGGTTGGATGTCTCTCTCCGTTATTTGCTATTATTTACCAAGCTGGAGGGACTCTCATATATTCATAGGTAGATTTTGTTTTAGGCTCGAATTCGAGGGCATGTATTTTGATTATCACGCATTTGATAAATACCTTTTTTTCATTTTTCGAAATGCAAAAGAACCACAAATATTCAAATAGATTTCCAAAATAATATGATTTCTTGATGGAAAATGCCCGTCTAAACCTTTTCGATACAATGGTGTACTGATTTAATTTCTCTTCTTACTCTTTTATCACTTACAATATTTTTCATAAATTATCTGGGGCTCAATTTTTTTGGGTTTGGAAAGTATATATCCCTTTACGAGGAAGATAGATATTTTTTAGTTTGGTCTAGTACATTATGTACGTTAAATATGTACGTCAATTATGTACGTTCAGTAGTACCAATGTACTAGACTTAACTAGAAAATATTTATCTTCCTCGTGATATGGATTACAGACCCTAAAAAAACAGATCCTTAATATTAAAAAAAAACGGAATCTGGACATTTTATTGGTTGATCCCTTCCAAATCTGACCAATGTAATCGGCTCATTCTGCGATCCAGGATTTTGATTGGATGTAAGTATCTCGCGTTGTTTGTATAATTCAAATATTAAGGATCTGTTCTCTACGGGTCGGTAATCCATATCAATTACCGGACTTCCTCGTCACTTTTTACTAGATTTTGGCCAAAATTTTTGAATAATTTGGCTTTTTAAAACAACTTATCCGATTACATTTTTTGATAGCTCAAACTGAGCACAAATATCTTGTCAATAATAAAATGAAAAAAAATTGGTCCATCGGACCAATTTATTTTATCTTTTATTCTGAGATTTCTAAAATTTTTTAATAATTAGTTTTTCTTAAAAAATTGAAAACAGTGGTCGGATTTGAGACGAATTATTTAAAAATTTTGGCAAAAAATTTAGTAAAAAGTAACTTGGAAGCCCCGTGATCGATATATCATAAAAATAGTCTAGTTGGACTTTGTTAATTTAGTCTAGTACATGAGTAGTTCTTTGATTGTATAATGCACTAGACCAATCAACAAAAGTCTAACTAGACTCTATTCAGGATATGATGTGAAAGAATTTGACAAATTTCGAAAACAAGAGTGCTTCTTTCTGAAAAAGTAGGCTATGAAGAAATACAGGTAAATTTCAAAGATAACATTAGCTTCCTCAGGCAGTTATGTTGAAGCTTTGGTGGTTGAATTTAATCAAACTTTATTTTTTTATTAGTGATATGAAATAATCAGAAATTCAAAAAAAATTATGGGTTGATTTTCACTTTTGTATCCAGACTGTGAATTGCAAGTATTTTAGTTATATTTCAGGAATGATGTCGATTTTATTTCTCTTCAGTTATTCATTTATTCCTAAATCTCCGATCTATTTGATTTCTGTTGGTAAATTTGGCGAAGCAAAGTCAATTATTTTAAAGTGGAGTGAAAAGGAGATCGCTCAAGAGTACTGGAATGCGTATGAAATTTCGATTGATAAATTTAATGTCAATGGTAATTCTGGAGCCATGTCTATGTTGGATTTATTTAGGCATAAACATTTACGAAAGATAACAATAATTTCAGTTTGCATTTCAAATATTATAATTTGCATTTATTTTGGCTTTTCATATAGTGCAGCAAAATTGCCTGGGGATTTATTTGTGAACAATGCTTTAAATGGGTGTCGGTTAATTAAAGAATAATAAATTGTCACTTTTTAATTTTTTTTATCAAATTCAGGGTTGATAGTATGCTGAATTTTTGGTTCGGACTACAGCGCTCGCCCTATCGCAGCGCTAGCTCTACCACAACAAGATTTTGATTCCAAAATTTTGATTCACCAAGATAAAAGTTGGTATAAAGAATCGAAATTGGTCGAAGAATACCGATAAGAATCTAAAATTATGGAAATTCGATAAGAACATTTTAAAATTGCAATTTATTCTGAAATATTTCCACAAGCTTTATTCATATCCATTATTATAACCGGGTCACTTTAAAAATTTATTTGCCTGTTAAAAGAATAGGGAATAAGTTTTTAAAGTGACCCGGGGATAATAATGGATATGGATTGACTTCTAATCCGTAGAAGCTCAGTCTTAACAATTACTCAGACGCAGTTTCATCGGCTTTAATAAGTTACTTAACTATGAGTGGTGCTAAGTCAGCACTGCTAACCTCAATAAAATGTATTTATATGATATTTAAAAGTGAATTATTGAGGAGGTTCCCAACGGCATTATTATGAACAACATAACGATATCAAATTTTTATGTCGATTTGAAATTAAACCACTGTTTGACAAATTAATTTTGGTTTTACTTAGCATGCTCGAAACGGCATCAAATGCAGAAAAAAATTAAAAATAGTTGAATACAGAATGTATTTGATAACATCAGTAAAATCGAAGACGCATAAATATTCTGCATAATTCAAGGGCTATGAAGCTAAAACGCATAAAGCTTTTTTCTTTTTGAAAAAATGAGTTTTTACATTTTTTAACCTTCCGAGACTGTTGCCGCTTGGTGGATACTTTATTTGTAAATACGCTATGGATCGCATGAATAGGATATCTTTGAATTCATATTCCATGGTTTTTTGTGGTTTTAGTGCTTTTGGAAACATGATCTTCAATATTTTTGGATGTAAGTTTGAAAATTAGTCTAAACCAATAAATAAAACTTTTATTTTTAATCAAAAATGCAAAATCATTTATGAAAATATTAAGATTTAGAAACTTCTCGTGTGTGTGCATTTATGGGTCAGTTTATAATTTGCTGTGTTTTCTGTATGTGGTTTGCACAATTGGGAGAATTATTCCCAACAGTTATTCGTGGTATCGGAACAGGATTTAACGTGATGGTCAGCCAAATAGGTAATTTTCATGAATCAAACTACAAATGAAAATTAATAATATCATGAAAATTCGTGGTTTTGGGAATTTATTTTTGTGAAAAAAAGGCTACGCGATCAGTGATCTAGTTTTGAATGTGACGAGGTCAGAATAGGTTGCTTTTCTTGCAAACACATTATTTTTTAACAAATAAAAATTGTGAAGAACAACGGCTTTGTTCAATAAATTGTGTGTTATTGAGACATCATTGTTATTTGTATTCTATAATGTTATTTCGATAATTAAAAGAAACCACTCTGTCCACCAGAAATGGGAACTTTTTTTGAACATATTACCAGTTTGGCGATTTTGTTTCTGAATATTTTCAGTAAGAATATCGAGAGTCTGTTGAAAAAACGAGCTAGATTGTATCAACGGGTTATTGATTTTAAAACATAAAAATCGCGGATATTGTATCGTTTTTCGGAACTCATAAATAACCGCTAGAAGGGTTGCAAGACTTGACGATTGAAATCAGTCAGAATCCAGCTGACCATAACTTTAGTACTTTTAAGATTGATGTGACATGAGAAAACTTGATAAAACCGACCTATTAAAGACAGATTTTAATCAGAATGATTTTCGGATACATTCAATTGAATTCATTTATAAATACCATCAGAATAATCCTCGGAGCCGATTAATCACGTATTGTAATTTAACTGTTCATTAATTAACTATAAATAAATAATTTACGAGAGCAAATAACATGTCCATGATGTGAGAAGGTAATCATCGTAGATTTAGTTATCAATTTTAATCTATAGCACCATCCTGATCCATCAGCATACTGTATTCTCCCCCATGATTAAGAGGTGCTAAGTCCTGCAGATTGATACATTTTTTAGAGCGATAAATGAAAGGAAAAAAAATGTGAAAGTAATTTTTTAATTTTTCTTCTATTAAAGTGTTTCTTGCGAACGTTATATTTTCATTTTGTAGCATGATAATTATCTGGAAAATGAAAAAACACTTTTCACTGTACATCCATTCCAACTAAACCCGACTACAGAATTATTTCGAAACGATATTGATAAACTTCAGGCAATTTGGTGTTATGCGCTAAAAAGTCTTGTTTTTAGAAAATTTCATATATTTCCAAAATCGAAAAGATCAAAAATAAAGATTTTATGATTTTTCAAACGGCTATCAGAAAATATGTAGGCGTTTTTTAAACAAGTTAAAGTAGCTTTTTTTTCGGTTTTTACCCACAGATTTAAATTAACAAAACAAAGAAAATTTTGAACAAAAAATGCGGAAAATTTTCATTATAGTTTGAATTTTTTTGAAATTTTTACGATTTCAAAAATGAAAACTCGAACTCAAATCTTTCCTCAAATGAATAAAAATTTATTTTATCAAGCTGAAACATATTTATATCGGTTCAGCTAACTATAATAAGCATAAAAAAATATACTGACTTATTATTTTCGTAAGTTATAACGACTCCAGTCTGCTGGGTTTATGGCACGGTGCCATTGGCACCCCCTTAAAGCTCATTGAATTCAATAACCTTAAATTTGAACTTCAACTTGACCTCGAAATTTGACCGTCAAATTGAACCTGAAACTTTGGCCGTATCTGAAAATTAAGCAAAAACTGTCATTAAATCTTGTTCTCTCCCCACCGATGAAATTTTAAATTTTATGACATTGAGTGCTTGGATAATGAAACTTACTTTTATAGTTTTGATGAGTGTTTTCTTCGCAATGGAAAGTTTCATTAGTGAAAAATATAACTTTATTCCGATGGCTATTTTCGGTTGCATAAGTTTACTTGCATCATATTTATTTTGGTTTTTACCAGAAACCAGAGGTCATGCAACGATGCAAAATATTCCAGAAGCAGAAGATTTCTACATCAAACAAGGAAATATTAATGAAGAATATAATAGCTGATGAAAATATAAATATCAGAACTTTTTTCATTGTAAATTGACTGTTTTAAAATAAAATAAAAATAAATATGCGATTATTATATGGGATTTCCATTACTTGATAAGTTAATTAATTATTTAAGATTTATTGGAGCTTGTCGCTTTCGTCGGCTAGAATCTTTAAATATCCTTTTCCCAACATAAGTCCACCTTGAAAATGCTTTCTATCTCTATAGCGCGTGTTCAAATCCCACTAATGTTGTGTCAGTGATTGCTTGAGGAATTACACACCGATCAACTTTTGCGGTCCCAATATCAAGCACCCTTGCCCATAATCATACTCAAGATAACATTAGTAGGATTCGAACACGTGCTATAGCGATAGTAAGCATTTTTAAGATGGAAAAAAGATAAAATTTACTAAACAATATCAAAATTTTCAAACTCACCATGAATACAAGCTTTTTTTTCTTGGTTTAAAATTTCTTCTGTTGTTGAAAACAATTTCTGCTCGGATAATCTATGTTTTAAAAATAAGTTTTAAATAGGGCTTTACCCCCCTTTTTGGGTCCCGCCGCGGGGACTCCCGCGTCTAGCGAGTCAGAATAACGCGTCTCTGATTGGTTTTAAGAGATTTGCCCTTTCAACATGAAAGGAAAAGATGACGAATCTTTTGCGTAAATCATCGATGCCCTTTGAGTGGATTGTAAACGGCTCTAAAAAATCTGGCATTTATGCAGCATGTGTACAGAGTTTTACAAACAATAACTAAATTGACAAGTCAAACATAAATTTGTGAATACAATTAAAAAAACTGCCTTGATGTTCACCGATTTCTTGGTGCCTGATATTTCCCTACTTTTAAGGAACAATGCCTTCATATAATTTTTGACCAAAAGAACCTTTTTTTAATTAAAAATAATCAAGCTGATTTTATATAAATGATTAAATAGTCGCCAACAATTAATTTCTGTATTATTCTATCATAAAAAGAGTTATGAATGATATTCGAAAAAAGGCAGGAAACATTAAAAGAAAACGTTTTCATTTTCACTAGAGTGTATTTTCAATGACTCAACAAAAAACGTTCTCCTAAACCAAGGCTAAAAAAATTATGATCTTTTTTGTGAGTCGACTCTCAGTAGGGACCGTCAGCGAGGGACTCGATTGGTTAAAAAGTTTCTAAAATTCAACAAAAATTCGTTTCTAGAGTTAATTTATATCAGAAAAGACGAAAATCATCTTAAAAAATTTCATAAATCACCACAGGTGTCGCTAAAGAGCATTTTTTTTTAATTTGAGCATTCTTTAGAATTGTACTATTTCAACCGAAATTTTGTTTCTAAAGTTAATCGATATCAGAAAAGACGAAATGACCAATTAAAATTTCAAAAATGACCACAGGTGTTGCTAGAGAGCAAAATTTCGTAATTTGAGCATTTTTCTGAATGACATCATATTCCCCAAAATTTTGATTCTATAGTATGTCGATATCAGGGAACACGAAAATGACCTTAAAAAAATAAACAAAATCGCCACTGTTGTCACTAAAGAGCGAAATTTTGAAATTTGGGCATTTTTGAGAATAACACCATTTTCCCTAAAAGTTTGTTTCTAGGGTGAATCGATATCAGGGACCATGAAAATGACCTTTGAAAATTTAAAAATGGCTACAAGTGTCACTAGAGCAAAAAAATTCTTGAAAAAATGTATGTCTAAGCGCTGGCAATTGCAAAGAATAAATAGACAAAATTACGTTAAGCATCAAATCAAGAGTAGACCTTCCAAGCAGAAAATAATCTACCTTATAAAAAGGTCCTGTGAACCTGAAACTTAAGTACATATGACAGTTTCTACGCTAGAAATTTTCGTCTAAAATATATCTTTTGTTGCAATCACTTGGTGGCGCTGTTTTGAGTGGTCAAAGTTTTATTTTCAAAAAAAAGCAAAATGTGCATCTTATTTCGCAATGCTGATTCACTTTTTTGGGTGGGGCGTAAAATGCTGCTCAAGATTGACATTTCAAATTTTATGAAGGACCATGATCACGTGGTGTAGCACCGAAAATGAAGGTGCCCGAAAACTCGAATTATTTCAAATCAATGATTTAGGGTACTGAAAAGATGCGCAAGTATCGACTTTGTGGCGACTATCAGCAACTTTAGGTCTCAGATAACAACAGGTGGTGCTTAAGGCGATTCTATGATTTGGTGATGTTAACAATGTGAACATTTTCGAAAATTTCACAATTTTCTCAAGAATGGATATGATTTTTCAGAACATGCCATAACTTTCATTCTAGCGGCGCCACGGAGTAAAAATTTTCAGGGAATATCTTGAAAGTGTCTGAATTAACAGAAAAATTGTGTTAAATACATATAAAATAATTTTCATATTTTGCGTCAGAATAGAGTTGACGACCCCTTAAGAGGATTGTGGGTGCAGTAGTTATTTTCGACCACGGTCGCAAATTCAGTATTATTTTTTCAATTGCACGGCTGACCCCAGGCACCTCGGGAAATCGGTTTGCCAATAAAAAAAACACCAAATTGTTTTCTGGATATTTTTTTCTAGAACATATGAAATCGCTTGCTACGTGAAATGCTCGAAAGAAAAAAGATAAATGGAACAGATGATGCAAAGAACAAAATAACCATTAGTGATCAATTTCACGGAGATTCAAGATCAAAATAAAATTGGAAACTTTTGACAATATCCAGAAAAAATTTCCAGAAAATACGTTCGGACTTGCATAAAAACGAAAATAATTCTAGATATGGTTATGCATTTCAAGAATAAAAAAAAAATCTTTCATTCACTCGTAAGAAAAAGGTTAGTCTTAAGGGTGAAAGTATTTCAATATGATGTGTGTTCAGATTTTTGCGCCCTTTTGCAGATATTTCAATTTTTAGGCCTTATCAATTTATAATGGCGCGCATTAAAATCAGCATGAAATATATGATTGCGAAGAAAGTAATAAAGAATTATTAAAATTTTCTTGGTTTCAAAAGTTTCATAAGATAATATAGAAGGATTATGAAAAAGGAGAAAAGAAATCCATGAACCGTTCGTGAGGTATACTTTTTTTTGTAAAATATAATGTCTACATTTGCCTATATTTAAGTAATGACGGTATAACTTCAAGTGGAAGAAATACCCGGCAATTAGGTTCATGCATTTAAAGGTTGATGTGATAATATTTTCTAAAAAATGAATCAATTTTTGACTTCTCAAGATTTACGGGACTACAATATACAATTGAAAAAATAAACGTTCACTCAATTCTCCCAAAGATATTTGATTTTAAAAAGGGCTTATTTTTCCCCAGCAAATTGCTGGAAGCACCCACAATCCCCTTAATAGTAATTTTCTTGAAAATCATTATTCGGGCTCTAAGAGTAAGTTGTTAGTGTCAAGGGACACCTTGTCTGAGTTAAGGGGTTGTTTGGAATGCTGAATACACAGATAAGGGACTGAATGCAAAGCACTGAAGGCAGCTTCTTCAGGCTGGTTTTTCCCGATTTTTTGTCTCATTTCCTATTTAATCTACAGAGCCATCAAATATTTCCGCTAAATTCAATAATTTTTATAAACTTTTCGTAGCGACTCGTTTGTTATAATTTTTAAGATGAATTTTTGAAGTGCTCCCTGAATTTCTATAAACTTTTCCTTAATACTGTACCAAATGTTTAGCTCAATGAGATCTTGGTGTTTGATAAAATATGTATCACGTCTAAGCCCCATTTTAGTTTTGCCTTTAAGAATATACTTTATAAAATAAATGAACTGATCCAAAAAATTTTTGAACCAGCTCTTGAATATTTCGGATCTGATGTCAAAAGAAGTTATTGCTGATATTTTACGTTTTTGTAGGAAAGCTTAATAGTGAAATTAAAACGTCTACTTTTTTTGATGTTTCCTGCTCCCTTGTGTTTGAATATATCCCTTTAACCTTTTGGGTGATTTGAAAAAGATGTAGGTTTGGGGGAGCCAATCCTAACACTCCTGAGATCCCCTTCTAGCCACTCATGAGGCGCTTTCTCTTCTTTTCAGCCTAATCTATCAAAAATCACCAAAGAGGTGTTAAAGGGGATATCATTCATATTTTCCTGTTGCATTTACTTAAATTAAATTTTTCGGAGGCTACAAATTATTTTCAAAAGTTGAACTAGTTTATATTAAAATTATATTGCGTACGAATTACAGTTGCAAGTTTAAAAAGGTTAAAATAGGTATATTTAATAGCAACCGCTACGGGATAGATTCTGGCACGTGATTCTTTTTTTCTATTTTAAAATATTGCTCATTTATCTAGAATGCGCAGTTACAAAATTCTACAATATTTGGGAAAGTGGCAAAAAGTTTTCATCCAATTGAATAATTATTATGGATTGTGAAAACAATACTGATATTAGTAGTTTTCTTCGATTTTTACCTTAAAATGGATAAATTGTATCCGCATTATTTTAGAAGACATGTCAGATGGTTATCCGGATGCGACAACTGTCCTCGTTTTTATCTTTGTGGTCAAAAATTGATCCATCGAGGGGGGGTCGTTTTTTAGGCGAGCAATGAGGCGCAGAGCCAGTTATACACACTGGCATAGTAGGGAGATTCATTTTTCCTTACTTAAATTTAAGGAAAAGAATCTCCCAAGGGAGATTTTTAGTAAACTATCCATCGTGTTCTTTATTTATTAGGCTAGAATCAAATCAAACTATGAAAATTTATTTCCTCGTGATCTATTTTGAGCACTTTTTTTGCTAATAGTCATTACGGGAAACTCCCTGGTCGTTTTTACTAGATTTTTTAGGCCAATTTTTTTATAATGCCGGCGTTTTGCAAACATCCATCCGATCTAATCTAAATATGCTTCAAACGAGCACAAATATCTCAGTGAAGAATACATAAAAAAAATTCTCCATCAGAATATTTTTTTATTTTTCTAAAAGATTACTGAAATTGTTTAGTTATTGAGTTTTTTTCTTTAAGAAATAGGTAAGCAATGGTCGGATTCGGACCAAAAAAATTAGTAAAAAACGACCAAGGAAGTCCGTAATTGATATACATGCAGAAATGAAATTCAAAAACATAAGAACAAATGGGAGAAATTTAAACTATTCCACATTTAGCTGATTCAACTTTAACCCTTGGAAGCTCCGAACCGATTAATCGGCTTCAAATATTTTTAAACTCTTAAGGTTACCAATAGGTGCAGTCAGTTTTTAAAATTCATGAGAAACGAAGTCCAAAATTAAAAATTTTAAGTACTCGTGTCGTGTTTCTTAACATAATTTCAGAGCTATAAATTGGCTTATGGCATTTTGAGAATTTAAACTCCATGGGTCTAAAATGGACAAATGTTTCAAAATTATCAATCATCCCCTATCAAATAACCGACCGCTTATTAGGAAAGTACCAGCAAAATATTTTTTTTCACAGCTCTGAGAGATTATAATAAGCACATCTCAAATACAAGATCTCGTCGAAGATTATCGTCGGAGTCCAGAATTTAAGCTATCTATTATCTGGAATAGCCCGTTTTGTCTGGATAGCCCGTTTTTGTAGCAAATGTGTTTTCGTGTCAACTTTTCTCGTCTAAAATTTTCGTTCTTGTTTTCAGTTAATACCTGAATGAGTGAATAAAAATATATTCGAAACAGTTGTAAAACAATCAATTTTTAAATTCAAAAAGTTAATATAATTGGTGTCTCACAAACAAATACAAATATAACTATAATCTCTTCATTATCTTGTGGGGAAACAGAATCCTTAAGGGTCAGCTTTCTGTAAAACCAGCCATTTTTATGAATTTGGATTTAATGTGTTTTAATATCAAAAATAATATTAATGACATCTAATTCAAAACGCCACCTATTGTAATTTCAAATGCATAAAAATGAATCAGCTTTAAATCAATCATTCGAAAAATTATTTTTTATTCTTAAAAAATTAATTATTGTTATTCAAAGATTTCAGCCGCGTATCAAGGTGTGAAAAGTTGAGCCTTAGAGAAAACGCGGAAAGGATATTTGAAATTGGAAAGGCAGGACTGAACCACGGTTTGCATTATTATGTTCAAGTAAAATATTTTCTGAAAAATTTTCTGGTTTTTCAATGGTAACCATTAAAACTAAAAAACGTCTTTTTTGGCGCTGATTTCTCCTTACTTTTTATCAAAAATTTCAAATTAATTTAAATTATTAAAACAATTTCGGCCTTTCGGTTCTTGACTTGAAAAATAAATGAACACAACTCATTGCCCCAGATCTGATTAATTAAAACTTCTTAATTAATTACTTTCTGCGTACCGATTTATTCTCGTTTTCTATGTATTTTAAAACCTCTGCAATAAATTGTGTTATTCTCCCTAAACAAAAGCTCCCTCATTTTTCGGTCCAAAAACACAATCTAGCAAAAACCGAGGACCGGTTGATGCAAACCCGATTTATTCGTCGAGCGTTTCTTATCAATGTACCAGAACAATGTCAGTAAGAAATGACTATCAAAAGAACCATAATTGAAACAACGGAAAAAAAATTATAAAAAATTTCCCCAAATATTTGGAAAAAAAAAAAAAAAAAAATCAAAAAGTAATATTTATGAGAAAGTCAGAGAAAAATCATAACGCTGAATAAAAAACTCTTTTTTTCGGAAATTAATATTTTTTCCCCAATAAACAAGGGAAGTGTTTTTAACGGTCAAAATCAGTATTTAGGCATGTTCTAACTTGGTCGTAACTTGACCTCTTCGTATAGATTTTCCATCATTCAATTAATATTAATTGGACTTCTTTCAACTTCACCTTTTTATCGGTCGTTTTTTGGCAAATTATTTGACTATTCTTCATAAATATTTTGGGGTTATCTATCAGATGAACTTTTTTGATGTTTAGAAGTAGCCGGAAGAAAAAGCAATTATAGCGCCAACTTTTTTGTTAAGGGAAACTGCACTTAAATTTAAATTTTACACAAGGGAAACGAAAAGTGAAATATTTGGTGAGCAGTAAATAATATTTTTCTATAATTTTTCTAAAATTGTTGATGTAAATGGTGACAGAGAGCAAACAGGAGATGATATTAATAAATTAATAGCTAGCGTGAAGTAATTGTAAATTCGGTCCATTTTTTCTAAAAGCCGGAATTCTTGTGAAACATGTTGAATTTTTCAAACTAATATATATATATATATTATGGTTTTAGATTAAAAAAATATACCTGGTGTTAAAATTGAGTTACAAATAATATTATGTAATTTGAGTTCCAAATATATATGGGATCGGATCAAAATTCATTTTAAAAAATCGGTAAAACAATAATGGTTTTTTATAAACAAATGTTAAAGCAATATTATAATCGAAGAGAGTCTCGTTATTAAAAATGATAATATCCCTTTATTGCCTCTCTCAAAGATTTTCTTCCTCAAAAACACAGGGGTGAGAAAACGACGCGTCATTGTGAAAAAGAGTCATCCGATTTAGTTCTTGGATTAGCTCAAACTAAGCACAATTACCTAAAGTAATATAAACATTTTAAAATTGTTTTATAATAGGACCAAATTATTTAAATTTTTTTCTCTAAGATTACTGAAATTGTTTATTAGATAGTTTTTGTAAAAATGAAACAATGGCTTAATAAAACATACGAAACAATGTCTGATTAGGACCAAATTTTTTATGTTGTATTTTAACTAGATATTTGTGCACAGTTTGAGCTATCTAAGAACCTAATCGGCTCAGTCGTTTTTGAAAACCGCGTTGTTTTCTCACCCCCCGGTTTTTGGAGGGACCAAATCCTTTTGGGAGAGGGCAATAAAGGGATATATTATAAATAATTAATTAAAAATTGTCATTTTTGAAAGTTTTTGTTCTCTTCATAATTTGATCGGGACAATTTGTTGTGTGTTATGTAAGGAGCGATAGGTCGAGCGATTAGTCGGGCGACTTATTCCGCCATGATGAGAAATATCCCGACTCGAAATGTCGGGCAACGTAGTGTAGTGGTTAACACGCTAGAAATCATGACGTCAGTTGATAGATAGAGCCCCGGTTCGAGCCCCGGCTTGTCTTTCCACCATTGTTCAGGAATTATGATAGCCTTACATTATCACAAATTTTTACCTTCGAAATAACATTGAATAAATAACATTTATCTTTGTTGTTGAATTAATCTTAAATTCATTAATATATATATAATCAATTATTCGATATATTTTATATTATCAAAAATATTTGTGTATGTTTTCAATTATAATGAACTTATCTAATTCAAAAGTTTGTTATTAACGCCTAAGAATCGCTGATTTTATTTAATATATAAAAATACTAGATCGAATTATAAAGATGTTTTGAAAATAATTATTTTCATAAATTATGATTAATTAAGTTAATTAATATTAAAATGAATAATTAACGCCAATAAAAAGTAAAATAGTATGATTCATGTGGTTATTAACGCTATTTCTCTATAAGAAACTTCTGAATGTTCTCAATTTTCATTTCCTATTAAAGACAATGAGTTGGATTTTATTGTTCAATATATCATGGGAAACAATGAAGTTACGCTGAGTTGACTGATTTTCGGTCGTAGGTCAACAAAAATCACAAGACTTAAAACTCCTGGTTTGACCCGTACGGAACTTGTTTAACTCTTGAAACCTTATATTTAAAACAAATCAAACATTATGTAAATCAAAATTTTTTACAATGTGAAGAAAAACGATGAGGTCCAAAAATAACTCACCGACATCGTGGGAGCAATGTCTTACAGGGAGTAGAAGTTATATAAACTGGGACTCTTTGTTCACACACTTAATTGAATACAAAACAGCTTCCCAACTTTTAAAAAAATAGAAATTCGATAGACGATCGAATTAAGGAATTTAAAAAACTCCAAAATGGTTCTGGATGTTTTTAACGCTTCTATGTAGAGAATTTTTTTTTTCGTCATTTTAAGATAGATTTTTTGTTCTTTGGAATTTTAAAAACAAATCTGATTTTCGGTCCAATTTTTCGTAGATTTCACAGAAGTTCCCACGGGTCTATGGCAGAAGCCGTATGCAAAGTCTAAGAAGTTTCCGTGAATTTTTTGAAAAAACAAAAAAATCCTAGTCTTAAAATGACCAGAAAAAAATTCTCTACAAGATAGCTTAAAAACATCCAAACCCATATTAGAGTTTTGAAATTCCTTATTTCAAATCTTCAAAGGATCTATCCCTAATTCACAATTATTGTATTAGAATTTTTATGTTAAAGTTATGAAAAATCCGCCGAAAAAATATTGCGAAAGTTAATAAGGGCAGAAAGAAAGTGATGAAATTATTATCATAAGTAAACTAAAATGAAATAAGGTATTGAAGTTTTGTTTGATCCTGCGCACAATATCGATAACGGGGCCTCCTTCGAATTTCTAGCCGTTACCGAACTATTTGACTCGTATCGAAGATTATACCGCGTGTCTCATAAAATTTGACGTCAGATACCTTCTAAGACCAGTTTTTTGAATGTCAATACACAAGGAGTCAATGTGTATTGAACCAATCAAATCACAACAATTTTTAGGTCCTCTGACCGTAAAGTTTTACGGGAACGTAGTCATGACTCAGATCTTCGATTTATAGTATAGATAAAACTATCAAATATGATTAACAAGTAATAATATCGAATAACTGGATTAAAAAATTCCTCAAGTTTTTTTGGTTGGGTTTCCCAAATAACAAATTAATTTATAAATTTGTAGATTATCCGATTCAAAGCAATTTGGATGAAATTGCAGCATACTTCAAGAATAACGATAAAGAACTCTTATTTTAAGACTCATTTTTAACAAATTGGATAAGACCAAAAAATTGGGCAAGGAAAAAATAAAAAAGCTCTGAAAACACTTTGCGGAAAAATTATTCGTTTAAATTGCTCGAAAATTATCGGAATTTTTAATCATTTTAAACTTAACCCTCGTGGAGCCATATAAACAAAAATTCGCCAAGGCCACTAGATCCACTTTGTGCTAAACTTTGAACGTAGTTGGAATTTTCCATTTTTTCTGCGATAAGCAAGTTTTCAGAAACATTTTGACTTTGGAAGGGCTCATCCGATGAGTTGTGCAGATAGCGCAAAATGACTCAACCATAAAAATATTTGACCACAAACAAAATTGGACTCTTTTTTATCTTTCAGAAAAATGAGCATGAACCGAAACTTATTGTCTTCGTTTTTCTCATATAATGTCTGTTTATTTTGACATATCTATAACTCATGCGAGGCAATTAATAATGTTTATTGTGTTATTTAATCGTCAATGATTCAATGGACCTGTAATTACTTTTTCCGACTTAAAGTTTTGTCAATGTTATCATCCGAAATAAAAGATCACAATGGCTTTCCTCTGATTATAGTACGTTATGCTTCATTTGTGTGGGGATGGACTATGATGTGTCCCAAACTGTCTTTCAGTTCAAACCTGAACATCGATTGTGCATCTCCTTTGATAAATGAATCTTAATAAATTCAAATTTGAGCTTTTGATCAAATAAATGCTGTCAGTTATTTGTTGATCAAGGAAAGGTATGTGAATATACTTCGCTGAAAAAATTAGAATACACACGGAAAATGCCATCTAATTTAAAAAAAGTCGAAAAACTCATCAAAAAGGTTACTTATGTGACCGAGAAAATTTAACTCTGCAAACTAACATAACGAATTATTTGTATAAAGGTGATTAAATAGTTAAATACAAAACCAGCCAGCTTACAACTTTTTGCGTTTATATCATTGAACAATGATTCATTGTTTATTTGCCATCCTAGCTTGGTTAAGCAATATGTAGCCAAGTGGCCTATGACAAGGGCCCCCTGTCCATGTCTATAACAAATTAATCCATTAATTTTTATTTTGGTACTTAAAAAAAACCCGTTTCTGATTACAAATGACAAAGCTAACAAGTGTCAATTTTTAATTTAATTATATGAAATAAAAAGGAGTTCGAGTAGAAAAAATTTCTCACAAAAATTTTGGCGCAAAAAATCTCTATTGAAAAAGTCATCGTTTGCTCATTGTACAAATACTGACCTCATATGTGCTGTAAGGCATATAGTTTTTTTTCCATTAAATAAATATAAATACTCATGATAAACATTTTGAATTTCACAAAAATAAAATGAAATAAGAATCATTTTTCAAATAGATGGAACTTTTAAATTATGAAATGGTATGTTAAGGGGGTGGTCGTCGCAAAATGAAGCTCAGAAAACAAATTTTCCCCATTTATTCTTATGCCTTTTTATGAAAATATGGAAAATGTACAAGCATTTTTGGTACTCGTTTTATTTTGAATACATGGCTAGGAAACCACTTTTTGATGAGTTCAAAAATATTTCGCATGAAAAAAGTTGAAATTTTTTTGATTTTTTGGAAATTAAAAAACACGATTTACAGAAAAACGAGTCAGAAATTTAGAACAAAAAACTTCAACTTGATGTTTTGCACGGACTCCTTCAGCTGCACATTATCTGGGTTCGAATGTGTGACTTCTAAATCCGGGGAGGAGATTAACATCTCTTGAATTGAGACCCCTAAACAAGGTCAAAATATCAGTTTTTTGGTGATACTGAGAGCAAAATTAAAATTTTTAGAAAAACTCAACTTGGTGTTGCTCACGTTCTGTGCCGCAGTTTATTTTGAGTCATAAAGTCATTGTTGTACCTAAAAAACTCAGGGAAGGAGATACAATTTTGAAAAATTAATTCGTTATTTTGTAGCACGTTTCTGATTGGACGACCATCCGTCAACTTTTGAGATTTATTTTTTAGGATGCAAAGATTTTTGGTTCAAATATATCAGAGGAGAGGTATGTTTTGGTCCCGCGATCGATTTTACTTTTGCTACAATTGGTCATTGAACAACCCTATTCGCAATAAAGACCAAAAATTACTTTTATAATTGCATTTACTATAAACTATAACACAGAATTATCAGATCTATCAAAATCACAAACTGCCAAACAAAAACGTCGATTGTATGAAAATATAAGTGATAATGATATCCGGATTACACCGAAACGGCGCTAGAAATTTTTAATAATCTTGAAAATTTAAAAGTCTATCATCCTCTCTCTAAATGTTTCGAGGTAATCAACTTTATTCTTAATTGAAAAAAACGCATTCAAAAGATTATAATAGATTTACCGTAGAACATTTAAATATTTTCATTTAAGAGCGCTTGTATTCTATGAAAATCTTTTTCATGCTCGAATATCAGGGGTTTGAAATCTATCTCCTTCCGTCATTTTTGGAGATAGTTTTTAACGACTCTATTAATGTCACCACTTAACATTTCTCAACAAATCGTCCGGTAGAAATATTCGAAATTTATTTCTCAGTTTTGCTGCAGGACGCCGAAGAAGTTAAATAATTTTAAATCAAAAACACATTCATGAAAATTATATGATTAATCTAAATTTTACAAATTTATCAAATTTAACTATTGTGGTTTCAAAGTAAGATTTTCACCAAGGAATTCGAAATGTTGATTTCAATTCTATAACATGGCCGGGAAAGTATCTTTTCTTTCCAAATATTAACAAGTTATGATGGTGCGCGTTTATTTCCGGTTGCGAATAATTAATGGCAATTTCAAAATTCATTATTGTCGAAATAAGAGCGCAAATCGATCCAGAATCGCAGAAATAATTTGATGAAATTTTTTGATGAAAGTTATTTTAAAAACAATAAAGCTGATGAAATGGCTTCTTTTTTCATGGGCAATTATCGCAAAGAGTACAGAAGTTTCTGGAAAAAGAAACCTCTAACTAATTTATTTGACAAAAATCTTGCATCCTATTAAAAATCGAAAGTGACGGATAGGCTTTGAACCAATCAGAAGGGGCTTTCAGAAAACTGACGGGACTAATTATTTTTCAAAATGTATTTTCCTCCCTGAGTTTTAAGTTACAACAATGATTTATAAGTTTTAAGTATACCATACAGAACGGTTGCAGATAAATATAGGAAAGAGTTTTAGAAGAAAATTTGAATTTCGTCTCAGTAATCACCAAAAAAACAGTCAATTTTTGACTCGTAGTTTCGAGGTCTCTATAAAAAATGGTATCTCCTCCCTGTATTGAATAGTTACTCATTTGAAATTTTTACATGAATGTGGCAGCTGAAGAGTCCGTGCATTTTCAGTATGAAAGGTTTGGTTCTAAATTTTGACTCGTTTTTTTGTAAATTGTGTTATAGATTTCCAAAAGTCAAGAAATTTGAACTTTTTCATACGAAATATTTTTTAACCTCCATCAAAAAGTGCTTCTTCTGCTTATGCTATGAGAGGAAGAAAAGAATAAACCAAAATGCTTTTTATTGCTTATATTTTCATAAAAGAAGGCATGACATAAACGGGGAAATTTTGTGTCTAGGGGCCTCATTTTGCGACTACACCCCTTAAACCAAAATTTGAACCGCCTCAGAAGTTTTAATCATATGAGTTTGAAATCCAGAGCTTGACATCTCCACACTTTTTTTACCTGACCACGCATCAAAGACATTTTGAAAATATTTAACCAAAACTGATGGCGTTGTAACTCTAATTATTTGTTTATTTCCTCTATTCAAAATCCACGTTTTATGTGCACCATGAAAAAGTTGTTTAACCCTTCGAGGCATGTTAGCCTTTGAAAGGCTAAAGTCAACTTTAAATCATCCAAAAAATGATAGAAAAATAAGCGCAGAAACTTCTCCCTTCCAATACATTTAAAAATTTAACAATGTGAATAATGATAACTTTTCTAAAAAATTTTCGGATACTTGGTCAATTTTTATCACGAGTTGATTGAAAGCCATTTTTTTTGCTTAACTGTTTACTCGAAAAAATACTTTTTGATCAAATTTGGAAGTTATAATTTAATTAAGCCAGGTATTTAGGACAAGTGTTTAAGTATCAGTTTGCAAAAACAAATTTAATTCCTAGACATCTATGGAGCAGAGATATGTTTTTTGGAGTGAAATTTAAAAATATTCGATTTCGGATTTTAGTATGGAAAACTGATATGTTTTAAAAAAATAAATAATTTGAAATCATGCCAGAGTGAAACATTATACATATTTGGCTTAAAGGGAGTGGGAGCCCCTCTTCCAAGGTCATTTCCCGCCAAACGAGAAAAAAAGTGATATTCCGAAAACAATTTTGTAACTATACAGAACCAACCTTCGCGGTAATTTTAAATTAAACAGTAATCTTGATGCAATTCCACCTACGCCGATACCTCGCTTTTAAAAAAGGCTTCTTAAAGAACACGCAGTTCGTACCTACTCCTTCAATTTAAATCATTTATTTTATTTTTTGTGTCAGGCTCTGCAAAGAAGCTTCAACATAATGCATTATTGTCCCCTTTTACTCGAATTTTGCTTTTGCGCCAAAAAAAGCAAAAAACAAAAAACAAAAAATTATTGGTTTATTTATGATTTAAATGAAAGTGCGCTAATTTGTTTTCTTTTGACGCTACCAAATTAAAAAATACACAAAAATCTTAAAAGGTTTGTTTCCACGGAAAAAGTTATTTTGAAGCATTTTTTTTTGGTTTCTAAATTTTGTCAAAAATTTAGGCCGAATGAAAGAAGTTGACATGGCCCCCAAGAGACGCCCCGAATCAAAATTAAAAAAAAACTCTTAAATGGATGTCAAACAAGACTTGTGCTTTCAGATGCAGTATTCCGAAACTGTATCTTCCTAAACTGGTGGCGAATGATACGTTTTCCGAGCCTCACCCAAACAGACCATTTCAAATAATTTGGCTAGAAATGAAAATGACAATGGCTCCCAAGAGACGCCGAATCAAAATTAAAAAAAAACTCGTCTAATGCATTGTTAAACAAGTCCAGTGCTTTCAGATGCAGTATGAGTCGAACTATAGTCTCTCAAACTGTGGAAGAGATACTTTTTGCCTCCCCAAAATGATCATTTCAAAAATTTTAATTGTTTTATTTTTTTGCGGTTTTTGTCCGCCGAAAGCAAAATTTTCAAACAAAAAGCATTTGGGCATTATGTTGTTAGGCTTCTCCGGAGCCTCACACAAAAAAATATTAAAAATGATGAAAAATTGAAAGGAGTAGGGTACGAAACTGCGTGTCTTTTGAAGAGCTTTTTAAAAGCCGTAGGTGTCGGCGTTAGGTGGGATTGTATCAGATTTGTAAGTTTGAAAATTAAACCGCAAAAGTTGGTTTTCTGTAGTTTCAAAATGTTTTGAGATATACCTTGTTAGTTTGGGCGGAAATGCCTCGGAAGAGCTCAAATTTGCGACACCCACTCCCTTAATATTGGTGAAAAAATCAATAATTATTAATCGTTAAATCGAAAAAACTCAATTTTTTCGCAAAAACCTGATTTTTCATAAATATTTTGAACATATACAAAAATATTTCCGGATTCCAGAACAGATAAAGTCAAGTCAGACAAAAGTTTCAATAGAACAAAGCACTGTGCAGTTTATGGAGATAAACATACATTTCCTGGAGCTACCAATGAACGTAGTATCACGTGGTTTAATTAACCTTGCCCTTTCAAACATTTTTTTCCTAAATTAAACATAAATTTCTTGGAATTACAAATAATTTTTTTTTAAAAGTTTACTCTTGAACTGATCATTCAATGAAAATTTAAAGGTTGATCTTATAAGAGTTGTCTGTGAACCACGCAGCGTGGTCCACGCTCAAAATAACGCTGCACTCAAAGGTTTATGTCCTTGGGCGGAACTTTTTTTATATGCTCGGAGCAGGCCTGGCAAGCCAGCAAATTTTTCTGCTTTGAACTTGACTTGGCTTGAACGTTACCAAAAAATTCAAGCCAAGCAAGTCAAGTCAAGCCACCAAACGTCAAGCCTGCTTGCCGAGGCCCTGCTTTCGAGGGATCAAGAAATTATTCCAAAGCGGATTTCTATCATCAGGCCATATTTTCCCTTTCTCTCTCTCCAAACCCTCGCTAAAAAAGGGGGAGATAAAATGAACGTCCGCAAAACTCCATTTGCTTGTATAACCTGCCACAAAGTTCTGTGGAGAATCTCCTTTGAAAAAATCCGATAGATGTAATGAAGGTAAAAATTATTTGGGAACGTTGCCATTTTTTTAGTTTCTCAGAAGTGTTTTCAAAAATTGAGAAACTTTCGAGCGTGCAGCACCTGCGTGCTTAAATACGCCTCATTGCATAATAAATTAACTTTAACCTCGTAGACTCGATTTAGCCAACTAGTTGCCGGCACAATGGGGCCATTTAATCGCATTTTACGACACTTAATCATTAATTGAACAAAGATCAGATTATAAAAGTTATCAAATACTTTGAAACAAAGATGACGTTTGTGCGGTTTTTTTTTGGAAAATTTTCACTGTATTACAGTCTTTATTTTTGAAAAATTTTTTAAATCACAAAATAAACTTTCATCGTGATCAAAAAAAAATCTATAGACATTTTTTCCATTACATCATAAGTCCCGAAAATGATCACGTGACCGTAGTATTTAAGGAATAAGGTTGGTAAAAAGTAGTACTTGTTTTTTTCTCCAAAAATTTGCTTAAATCAAATTTTTAAAGGAAGTGAAGTGGTTCTTTTCTAAGACTTTTTCCCATGAAACCAAAAAGTCCCAAAAGCGATCACTGTGACTTCAATTAGGAAAAGGTTTTGGTGAAAGTAACAATACGTGATCAATTACTGGTCCCCTTTTTTGGCCAATAAACACCTTTTAAGAGTTTTGAACACTAATTTAAGATTTTCAAAAGCACGTCACGTAAATCCCTTATTTTCAAGAAATTAAGGTTTAATTTAGACATATTTTTATACCTTATTTTGAATTATTTCGTTACGGTGATATTCAGACCGTTTCATGTAATGAGAAAGAAGTCTTAAAAAACGTTTGAAGTTTGACTGGAATTTTTTTGACGTAAATTTGAGTATCTTTTTTCAAAATTACTGGTTTTGATACTATATATTTTTGTTTCAAAAGTAACTCAAATCAATGCGGAAGACCCCCCTTAAAAAGAATCGTAACGAATTTCTAAGACTTCAATAGCATTACAGTGTTGGCCCGTCCGGTTTAAATAGAAGCATTTCCCAGAAGTCAAAACTTTGGAAAAAATGATAACAAAATGAGACGTCTTACGTGATCCCGCCTACGTGAGGTTCTCTGTTTTATTTTTCAACACAAGAAATTAGATTCCAAATAATTTAAGAGTCATTTATACTAGAGAATTTGTAAAAAACATATAATTTATGTTTCAAACAGACCGAAAGAATCATTTTGAGTTTTATATGAGGTAAATTGCAATTATAAATTAAGGTTTAATTTCATCTTATTGTTGCACTTGAGTGACCAAAACAAAAGGTAAATTTTGCAACATGTTTTTTCTTATCTTCATTAAATGCTTTTAATTCGTTTAAATGTTGTTTTTTTGTTTATTTAAGTGTGTAGAATTGGCTGAATATTAAATTTAAGCTATTGAAAAATGAATGTTGAATAATGAAACTTTGCTAATAATGGCCCGATTTGAAAGTGAGGCTAACAGTTGGCTAAAATCGAGTCTGGGTACAGATTCATGTCTAAAAGTCTACGAGTTAAGTGATCAGTATTTTTGAAAGCCTCGTTTGCAAAACACCTGAAAATATACAAGACTTTTAATAAAAATATCTACTTTATTGTGAACGCAATTAAATGGGCGTTTTGAAGTGGCTGAAATAAAAGCGTGATAAAATACCACATTTTAATTGATAGAAAACTAGTTAATAATTTTGCTGAAAAAGCATTTTGATAAAGATTTAATGCTCAGGTGTGTTATTTTTCATGCTTAGTTAGCCACACGTCTGTGACTGTCAAATGATTTTTCAATATTTTCTTTCCATTTTTGTCATTATTTAACGATTGAATCTGAGAAATTTTCCCAAAATATCTCAACCCTATTTACCTGCGCCGTTTTTTGTTCAATGCAGGAGCCAGGAAAATAACTCAAAGAGTACGCCCTACTGCTGAATTTAAGTATGAGATCTCATTGTTTTTTGTGACATTTCGGTTTTACTTATTTGCTAGAAAATGCAGTTTTTAAATGCAATTTTTATTCATTTAATGGCCTATGACAATATTTTATGCACATAAGGCATCAATCCATCCAAAACTTTGTTACAGTTAATACAGGTAAAAAAATATAAATCATTTTTTGGGAAAATTATGTAATTTTTAAAAAAATGTTCCGATTGCTGGGATAAATTGGGTCGCCTCCCCAGTCGTTAGCGTCCATATATAAAGCATAGGTAAAAAAGTGTGCGGTAGAGCTTGGGACAGTAAGGCTAAGCGCTGTGGTAGGAATAAAAGTGTAGTACTTTGAATACCTTAAGTAATTAATAATGAATTAAGATATTTTAATATGATATTTAATTTAAGTTATTTTTTATAATTAATTGAGAATTTGAAATTTTTTAATTCTTCAAGATTTATTGAAATTAGCACGAAAAAAACGCCTCCAATATTTTTGCTTCGATTAAGCTCAAAAAAAATGTATGTTTAATCCTAATTGTTACGACGTTGTAGAAAATCAATTTTTTTTTCCGAGGGTCTCAAAGTCAAGATTAATTTTAGTTTTATATTTTTTTTTGGATTTGGAGGGCAAAAATGTAAAAAAAAAAATAGCCCACAATAATTTCATGGTATTGTGTATAGGGCCTATAATCTATGGCTGTAATATAATAATTCTTGTGATTTTAATTGGGAAATATGCTTGAAAACTTTAATATGCCGATTAGAAATGCCGCGGTCTGAAGCATTTCTGGGAAGGGGCTAATAAATCAGAAAAAATGCTCAAAAGTACTTTTTGACCCCCGGTAATGGAATCCAAGATTAAGTTACACCCGAAAAAAGTACTCTTCTTTATTTTTTCAATACCCTCAGCTATTCCGCGAAATAAATGCTAATGTTTTTTTGAACCAAATCACTAATAATTAAAGGACTGAAACATTAAAAAAATATTTTCGCGGTTAACATGTGCGGAATCGACTTTTCATGAAAACCGATCCAATTCCGATCCGATCCCGATCCGATCCAAATTTTTTGAGCCAACCGATCCGATGAACGATCCGATCCAAAAAAAATTTGAGGGCGAGAAGACCGACCGGACCCGATCCGATAAAAAAATATTTGAGGCGAGACCGATCTCGAGTCCCCGATCCGACCAAAAAAAGTTACAGGCGACCGATCCGATCCCGATCCGATCCCAAAAAAAATTTCAGTATGTGCCGACGCCCTGGTAATAGGCAATAAACAAGACACGAATCATGTGAATCGAATGAAAAAATGCAGTCTCGTTTAATGATTTTCCGAGATCTTTTTTCTCTTAAAGGACCTTTGAGACTAAAGCCATTATACAATCGGTCTGTAATAACAATTAAAAACATTTATTCTGCCCATGAAAATACAAGTTTAAAGATGTCCGAAATCAGGTTTTTAAAAACAGGGACCACCCACTTAATGAATTGCAAGTAGAATTAATGCTTAATGAAAGCTTTAATCTCTGGGGCGACTTAATAACAGTAAGTACACAAAAATAAATAAAGAATCATTAAGTATTAATTTGCTTGTTGGCGCATTATCAATAGTGACGGCCTGAAAGTGTACACAATAATGCAAACGAACATTTATGAACGCTGAAAATGTAAAGGAGGGAGTGCTTATTCCAAGCAAACGGCCAGTGCCCATGTCTAAAAAGCTTTCGAAAGACTTTCATTTCAATTGAAATGAAAAATAGAAAAATTTTGAAAACGTACAAAAAAAGAAATTATTTCTATTTAATTACGAAAAAATTTTTTTTTTTCATTGGAATATTTTTCAATTCAATTACAAAAAAATACTATTTTTTTCATTAATAAGTGAAAAAAATATTTAAGTACAAAAAACTTAATGGAGATTAAATGCCTTGATTTAAGTTTAAAGATCAGTTAAGTTCTCAAAAAAACCGTACTTAATGATGTTTAAGTAGAAAATGATTTAACCTCCATAGAGAGTTTATCTATATAATGTGTGCAAAAGTACAATAATAGCTTATGAAACTTAATTCTGATTGAGTACTTAATATTAATCTAATTTCCGCCCCCTAGGGCGGAATTAATTATCATTAAAGTAACTCAAAATCAGAAATTTAAGATCATAAGTATTATTGGCTTTTGCCCATTAATATACTGACGGGCCTGAAAGTGTACACAAAATGAAGGTGGATACATTGTCTAGGAGAAAGGGCTGGATTTAAGGGGTTATGTAAGTAATTGTTTGGAATTTACAAGGCTTCGTACAGCTGAACCAAATAAAGATAAGACCATTAGAAACATAGATTGGAAAGATCTATCCTTGAAATAACAAAGTATTTAGAACACTCTGGTACAGACTTTAGCCAACCATCTTGTCAAACCGCGGTGTTTAAAACGAGTAAGTGTGTATTTTAAAAACAAAGGTTTTTAGAACTATATATTCCTCCTTATACCCCAAAAGTGTTCGATCCTTGCTCCCTACGCTTGACTGAACATTTAATCCCCTAGATTCAGTTGAAAGTGATTTTTGTGCCATCTTTTTTTGTGTCTTGGTCAACGTGGGGTCCTTCGGAATTTCGCCCCGACCCTCTTTGAGAAAAAAATAATACAGGACCCTCGTCTCCTAAATATTTTTGTACCCAAACATATTTGCCTTGAAAATACGGGGAGTTTTAAAGTTGAGAAAGAAACTGATCAAATCAGACAAAAATCATAAATTAGGGGACTCACTCGATTGATATAGAATTATATTTGACATAACTCAAAAGTGCCAGAACTAGGAAATTAAGAAGAGATATCAAAAAATTTAAAAAGTGGCAGTGAAATTGCCTGGGTGATGATGGTACTTTTGTAATATAAATTTCAGTTTGATGTCTTTTAGCGCTGAAATTTTGGGCTATTTTTGGACTTTCAACATAACAAAAATATAAAATATAACAAAATATAAAATCAAATTAAAACAATTAGAAGCATTTAATGAGATAAGAAAAAGAAAAAACCGTGTGGCGAAATTTACCTCGAAATGAACAAAGAAAGTGCATAATGAGATGGAAATTAAACCTTAATTGTATATTTGAAACTACCATCATATCAAACTTCAAATGATTTTTTAGTCGCTCTGTCTAAACATAAAGTTATATGTTTTCCTAACAAAATTCTCTAGTAAAATGGTCTCTTAAATTTGTTGTGAAAATAATTTGGTTGTGAAATAGTAATATCTTTCATGCGTAGGCGTTTAGTAATCAGTTTTTTCCAATGTTTTGAGTTCTAGAAATGCTTCTATTTTAAACCGGAGGCCATACTGTTATGCAATTACAGACTAGAAATTCGTTACGATTTTTTTAAGGGGTCTCCGCATGATTTGAGTACTTTTGAAAATAAATATATAGTACCAATATACAGTAATTTGAAAAAAGTACTCACCAATTACGTCAAAAAAAATTCAGGGTCAACTCAACGTTTTTAAGACTTTTTCTCAATTACTGAAGTCTGAATAAAATCAAACGTGACGAAAGTAAATCCAAAAAATAATGTTTTAAAATATGTCATACATAAATCCTTATTTCTTGAAAAATGAGATCAACGTTAATAAATTACGGCAAAAAATAGATTTTTTCCAATTAATTTTTTTTCCATTTTCGTTACAAAAAAAAATACTTTTTATTCCATAAATGGTTAAAAAAAAATTTAAAGTCCAAAAATACTTTAATGGAGAATAAAGCAAACTGAGTGAATTAAATATCGATAAAGTCTCAAAAATTGGCCACTTAATGGATGTTAAAGGTAGTAATGATTTAAACTCCATAAAGTAGTTAGAATATAAATGACAATTATTCAGCAAAGCATTTATTTCTACATTAATAACACTATTTGGTGAAGAAATGATGCAAATTATTGTTGTTAAGAATCAGTATAATTTGCTTTAGTCAAATATCATTGCATGACGCAGCATTGTTTTTACCGCTGGTCGCTGCAAACAAAATAAAATTGACACTGAAAAATCGTATACGGCAGTATACGGACGAATACGGATTAGCAACTATGATCTTTCAATCATTAATCTAGATTTTACTATAAATTATTTTTTTATGACCTCCAACGACCTTTAACGCTCTCGTTAACTGTTTATCATCACTCATGATAAACCTTTGTACCAGAAAAACTGGTGTTTAATGCAAAATTCAATGATGTAAAACTCAATTGTTTATCGCACACTGCGCATTTCTAAAGGGACTTAAAAAAAAGGTGACCTTTAATCTATCATTTCAATTATCCAGTAGTATGGTCAAAAAATGAGATAAGGTGATAACTGGTAATACGTATACCGTATATCATTCTATACACGAATACGTATACCGTATACATCTAGGGCTCAAGACCCAGTCTAAGAATACCGCGCATTCCAAAAAAATGGAATTTCCATAAATAATATATGATTTTTTGATGAAATCTTGTAAAGTACAAATTTGATATAAGTTTTTATTGGCTTTTCATATTTGAGAATTTAGATTCCGAAGCAAACTTTAATTCACATATTTAACCAAAAAAAATATTTGAAACTGGGTCAAGCCAATTGGTTGTATTTTGAATTTGCCCTTAATCACAACGTCTATTAGTCAAGTACTTTAACTCCACATAATAAATCTACATGAAGCCAGACCCTGGCAAGCCAGAGGTATGTGTCTGGCTTAGCTTTGACCAAGACAAAAAAATTGTTTGGTTTGGCTGACGG
>SCLH01000285.1:28973-45775 GCA_004367855.1 Oikopleura vanhoeffeni | reverse complement strand
AGTACTATATATGACAATTATTCACAAAGCATTATTTCTACATTAATAATCGACTTTTGGTAAAATGATGCAAATTATTGTGTTAAGGTAGAGTAATTGCTTTCAATCAGTGCATGACGCAGCATTGTTACCTGCTGCAGCAAAAAAATATTGACATGAGGAAAAATCGATGATACGGCAGTATACGGACGAATACGGACAGACTATGACTTCATCATAGTATCTAGATTTACTATAACTTATTTATTAACTCTCCAACGACTTTACCTCGTAACGTTTATCATCACTCATTGATAAACCTTGTAGCAGAAAATGGTGTTGAATTGGCAAAAATTCATGATGTTTAAAAACTCAGATTGTTTATCGCATCAACGACGCATGTTCTAAAGGACCTTAATAAGGTGACCTTATCTAACATTTCATTATCAGTGGGTTTCAAAATTGAGATAAGTGTAACTGGTATACCATGTATACCGTATACATCTATCCGTTACTGTATACCGTATACATCTAGGCTCAGACTCCAGTCTAAATAACTACCGCATTTCATAAAATAATTTTCCATAAAATAATTATAATTTTGAGAAATTTTGTAAAGTACAAATTGAAAAGTTTTTTTGCTTTTCATATTTGAGGATTCTAGATTCGACAGAACTTAATTTCCCTATTTTTTACTCAGTAACTAAATATTTGAAAACTGTTGGTTCAACCACCTTGTGGTTGTATTTTAATTTGCTTTACCACAACTCTATTAGTCCAACTTAACGTCCACAATAAAAATCTACAATTGAAAGCCAGGATCCCTGGCAGCAGAGGTATGTGTCTGGCTTAGCTGACCAGACAAAAAAATTGTTGTTTGGCTTGACTCAAGCCAAGCGAGTGGCTGTCAAGGTCCTTCAACTAAAGTTATAGAGTAAAAACCGTTTAAAAAATAGACAGTCGACTGAATTTACCACACTTGAGCTATTTGAATTGCAAAATTTTGACGAATCAGACGACTTAAAAAATGGAGCAAATTTATACCAAAAAACAAACTTGATTCTTGCCACTTGTGATTATTTTCGCATTAAACCTGCTCAACAATAAAACTATGATTCAATTCCAATTCATCCGAATTTCTTGGCAATTAACTCAATTCCAACAACAGTTACCTCACAATGTTCCGGCTCACATTTTCAAACCGTGCCAAAACATTCAAACTTTTCCCAGTGTTTTTGGAGTCCGAATGGAACAGTAGGCACACGATTTCAAATGGTTTGTGGGTAACAGTTGGCAAGAAGGCCTAATTAGTGCCTCGCGTTTATTGGGATTGCAATCTGGGAGCATTTTTGGTGGCAAGTTTTCGCTGATTCAAATTGGCACGAAAGATTCACAATGAAGTGTTAGCGTACTTCTTGCTTCTTGGCATAGTTATGATATTCACTGGACTGGTTCCTGGGAATATTTGGACTTTTTAGCATGTTTCAGAAGGTGTAAAGGTTTGTTTGTTTATGCAGCTTTGGATTTCCAATTTTGACATGGACGGCAGAAATTTTTGGACCGTCTAAGAGACATACGGATGTATAGTTCAGGCAATCAGTTAAACGATATTTGAGAGCAGTATCATTTAAATTTATATATTATTTAACCGCTCGAAAAAAAATAATTTCGATGTATGGTTATAATAACGGATCGCGTTTAGCAAGAATTTACAGAAAATTTGATGATTGAAAATTATAGCGTCCAGGCTAACACTTAAATAGAAATTCATTTGAAGGAAATCAGTTGCTCACGATTTTTGTCTCAATTTTTGCAAATTTTACTGACTTTCCGATGAGCATGAATCTACCAATTAGTAGCATGGCAAGAGCCACACTTCAATCGTGAAGTGGAGTTTGATATGCCTATTAAACCGAGCTAAATTTTTCGAATTATTTATAGGTTTGTAAGACTTCAAATCTTATAGTTGGTTTTTAAACGCTTATAACTTTTAATTGACTTTTATTGCTTGTTTGTTTGTGCGACGAATATCTATATGCATTTTTTTATAGTAAACTAACATTTATTATAAGCTTCGATTTATTTCAAATCATCGTCAGCATGATGTTTTTTTTGACTGCGAACTTTTTGAGAAATATTTTTCGCAGGTTAGCATCGTTATAATTTGGCAATTATTGACTTGTATTTGTTTCGCAGATGACCTCCGGGGTGGACCTTGCCGTTAAGGATATAGCCAATAAAATAAGCCTAATGATAGAAACAATTCAGTTTACTTAAACATATGTAATGGTGCTAAAATCACTTGACTACTGTTTTTCTGAGAGGAGAGATATAGCAAATGCGTAACCATTAAACTATGTTATGATTTGCGATATAGGCGATTTATGAATTCATATATAACAAGTGTAGCAATATTCTTAAGCTAAAAACGTGAGCTTGTGGTAATAAAACACTTTACATTCAACTAGCATTTATAAAAAAATATTCATCACTATAGTTATTTGGGCCTTCATGACTAAAATGAAGCTTTGAGCTGGTTACTTTAACAACTTTACACTTCAGAAGATGAAATACTACTATTTTTTTATTCGGTGTTTGCCATACAATATAGAAAAGATGGCCGATAGCTGGTATGACGCCTATTTTTATTTCGGACCTGGCGTCCTGAGGCTTGATCAAAAAAAAGGAGCACACATTCGAATTGTTACTTTCCCAGTCGTAAACATTTTTGAAACTTCTTTGGTCATTTAAGGCTTAATAAGCAACTATAGGAATTTGTATTTTTAATTAAAATCACTTAAATCATATTTTCTGATTTTATATACGACAAATAATTTGTATTATTTTTAATTTTTGGGAAGTTAACTGACTCAGTAAATGTCATAGCAACAACGTTCCTTAACGGCGTCGGTTGCATGTTGACAGATACGATAATGGGATTCTTGACATTAAATTTTTAGCTTGGATATATCGAAGGAGGCTGGCTAGTCGTTCTCGAAATTTAATCTCGAGTCCATAACTGTTGAGCCAGTGTTCAATCCACAATACCCGATTGTCGATCTCAATGTTAAAGAATCCCGCCCGAATCTTAATTGACACCCTTTATCAAAGTCTATGAACCGCTTCAGAAAAATAATCCGATTTTTGATTATCTCATTCGAACCCCCCAACACAAAGAAAAACCACCACCCCAAACAACACAAAAACCACAAAGCACAACCCCACACAAACCCCCCAGCGACAACACACAAACACAAAAACAACACACACAACCACCCACCAACCCCAAAAAACCCACACCAACCCAAAACCACACAACCACAAACCCACAACAACCCACAACCACCAAAACACACACCCACCACAACACCAAAAACCCCACCGCCACAAAACACACCCACAAAAACCAACCCCAACCCACACAAGTATTTTGACAATATCCATCAAATAATGTTTCTATCTAGGCAACTTTTTTTACTAGAGTATTTTCGAATTTTGCCTCTTTAAAAAAATTTTGAGTTTCGAATAAACATTACGAATTCTACAAATTATGAGAAATTTTGAAAAAAATTTTTCGAAACATTTTAAAAAATTATGCCTTATTTTTGAGTCAAATGTTTTTCATTTTTGTTTTCAAATCAACGAAAAAACATCTTGAATGGGCTTGAACTTTTTGGTAAGTGACCACATATTATTCATATGCTTTTGAAAACTCATATGACAAGGTTTTGTATTGTTTGGTCAAAAATTTTGGAAATGTTCTGAAAAAGTTTTCCTTATTTCTTGTTCAAAATTTTAAAACTTATTTTTCTGGAATCTTCAGCTAAACAATTTGAGAATGCCACCATATTTGATTTCAAATATGCC
The DNA here is from genome assembly GCA_004367855.1 of Oikopleura vanhoeffeni. NCBI lineage: Eukaryota > Metazoa > Chordata > Appendicularia > Copelata > Oikopleuridae > Oikopleura > Oikopleura vanhoeffeni. The sequence goes on along the minus strand of SCLH01000285.1, from coordinate 41,929 downwards.
TCGTTTTGTTTCTTCGCTCGTGTTTTTACTGCTGATCATAATTTTTGCAACAACTACGGTTTGGCCAAATCCAGCAAAGCCCTCTTTTATCAGATTTAATAAAAATGTATTCACCGAACTTTGCCAAATTGGTAGCCAACCCATCCACCATTTAAATATTTTTCATTAAACTCATGAAAAAATTTATTTTCGATGTGCCAAAATTCGGTTTTTTCGTCTTTTTCAAAATTTAAAATTTTGATTATGACGTGGAAAATCGCATAAAAACCAAATAAAATAATTTTAAATGGTGATCGCGACCTTTCACGGTCCCAATTAATAAAAAATTCACCTTATTTAGAACCCAAATGCGCGTTTTTTTGACTGTCTTTATCAAAAGACGATTTATGAAGTAAAAAATAACTCGATCTTAAAAAATAATATTAAATAAAGTCTTCGTTCTTTAAATACTGAGCAATAAATTAAATACACTACAGTCACCGACCCCTTGAAATGCAAATATACCCTCTAAAAAACCCAACCCCTTGAAATGCCTGTTTTTTCTTAAAATACTTTCCCCCTTAAATAACATAATCAATTTCTGCACAGTACGCACTTATTTTTACGTCAAAATGTTTCTTTGATTATCTCTACGATCATCACCTGGCTAGTGAATATTTCCGATCCTTTTTTTGGCGCCGTGAAAGGGTTAATTTGTTTATTGCCAGATGGGATCAAAAATACTGCATATCCTTTTCCCAACGGAACTCCATCTCAAAAACGTTTACTATCTCTATGAGCGCGTGTTTGAACCCACTTTGTTGTTTAAATGATTGCTGTGAGTGATTACACACGATAAAATTTAGCGGTCTCAATATAAGCACTCTTGGCTATATCATACTCAAGACAATCAGTAAGACAACATCAGTGGATTCGAACACGCGCTATAAGATATTAGTAACGTTTTGACATTGAATGCCGTCTGGGAAAAGGTATTAAGGTCTGCTTGTATAAAAATTTATAAATAAAAATGACGAGAAAAATACTCAAAGCCAATAGTTTGACATCAGCACAAAAAAAGAAAATATATGTTTTTTATATTAGACAGCGGTCGGAAAACACGCAGTCTTATTTGGCTACTTATTTTTCTTGAAAATTCGGTACAACGAATACCGAGACAAGTAATTGCTAGATTATTGGTATCCCAAAACAACTTTAGAAACCTGCAATAAAGGCTTAACGGGGAATTAAATATAGGCATATGATATGACTCATTCACTAGCACTTTGAGCAAGAAGTTTATATTTGCGATTTGTGAAGCGTTAAAATTACAGTACTGATTTTGAAAACATATTGAGTGATTGCGGCTCAAGTTCATCATTGAAAAATGGAAACTTGAAGATGAAATTCAAAAAATGCAGTTTTCTAAAAACTGGTTTACACGATTCAAACAACGATTTTCATATAAATACAAGCTTATTCAACGGAATAAGTGTATCTCCAAAAGTGATAATTTATTGGAAAAAAAGACTTTTAACTGGAAAATGTCAAATATCTACTTCACAGCGTTTTAATTTTGATGAATCGTCTATTGAAGAAAAACTGGAAGGTCCTCGATCTTTTGTTAGTCCGGAAAAAAATATGCTCAGAAAGGGCGGATACTACGGCAGCTTTTTCTTCGGCAACAGGTGAGGTATTCATCTATCTACATTACTGGAACCACATCAAAAAAATTGGATTACTTGCGGTCAAACGCCGAATTCACAAAAAGACTTATAGAATAGTACTTCTAGTGCGTCTCACTTCATCTATACATCAAAAGGGCATGGATGAACAAGGGCGGATGGAGGATGTGCTAAAAACTTTAATAACAAATGAAAAAAATATTATTGGATAACTCCTTACTGGATAACTTTTTGGTCACAAAGTCGATTTCACAAAATATTCAATATAGATGGGAATTTTTAAAACCCAGGATCACCTCCTTGCTGCCAACACAAGATTCAAGGTAATGTTTTTGAAAAATGACTCTGAAGAATGGGCCCAAAAGTCCAAAATTTTCAACTTATCAAAAGAAAATGATCAAAATGAAGAAAATCTCGCTGATATGATGCCAGAACTTGAAAATTTTAACTTCTCTGCAAATGTCAATGCCGAAAATCATCATTTTGATAATGATTCAATTATTCTTGAGTTAGTGCCAGAAACACAAGATGTACAAATAATTAAAGTATCTGCTTCAAAAAGAAAACTTCAAATGCCAATAACGCATTTTTCCAAACAACCAAAAGACTCTAATTTATAAATTTCAAAAATCTCGCATTCAATTGCTTTATTCCAATAAGTTGACCTTTATTTAAGCTTTTAAACATCATTAATTTATTAGCACCGACTTCCACTATATTCTGTACATTAATTTATGAATAAAGACCGCTTAATTATTTTCTAAACATTTATTCGTATTATTAAATTTACAAATTTCTGAAAAATTTTCATTTTTAAGTCTTTGAAACTAGAAATTCAGCAAACCACAATTCTTATTTTGTGTAGAATTATTCAAAGAATTATAAAAAACATAAAGATATCAAGAAAAAAAATCTCCAGAAAAAATAGCATGCCCCCTTGAAATGCCTACTTTTTTTGGATTTTTTTACATTTGAAGGGGTTAGGGACTGTACATACATACGAGCTCAAAAGTGGCAAATTTATCCGAAAATTTTGGAATGGCAAAAAGTTTCCCGTCAAGAGAAAAAAATTGAAAAAGCGCAAATCTGTCAAAATGCACCGACCCCCTAAGGTTTCAAATAACTATTTTTCAGATTCTCTGAAAGTCTCCTATTATCAATCTTCTAAAACTTGTTAGTCTGAAAATTGATTTCACGCCTGATACTGACCCTATTTCTCACCCAGCATTCAAAATGATTAATATCTTCCTGGACCAGTTAATTATGTCCTCAAGTTCAATGAGGGGTGAGTATTGATGAAGTTAGTATTTTTTTCACAACCTTGTAATATACAAAATAGCCTAAATTTACGTCAAATGATTTATATCAATCGGCCAACTCGATAGTGAGGACCCCCAACTAAAAAACGTCTAATCATGACCAGTGGACCCCAAACTAAAAAAGTCTAATCATGACCAGTGGACCCCCAACTGAAAAAACGCTATCTGACCATGGACCCCAAACTGATAAAACGTCTAATCATGACCAGTGGACCCCCAGATCTAAAACGATCTCTTTCGTGGACTGAAAGAAACGTGGGTTGAGAAAAGTAATGGCTAATCATGACCGAGGGACCCGTAATCGATATGACGCGACGGCTGGGTCGGAACCGTTTTGTGGTCAAGGCCAGAATGTAACAATCAAAACCTCAAAAGCTACAGTAATAAAGTTATCATTCAAATTTCATTTGCGTTTAGAAATGATTGAATGGTTACTTTTGCGGTTGAATTTCTTCAGCAAAGTGCCAGTTCACAATTACCTCGTCCGATTGTAAAATTTATGATATTTTGAATGGGAAAAACGTGGCAATAATTAATGCTTCGGTCGCGAAAATAATTTTCAACTTTATATTTTTAAATACTAAAACTGTCAAGCAAACCATTTTAGATACATAATTCAGAAGGATAAACCGGCCTGATTGTGCACACATTATTTCAACATATCTTCTTTCCAGCCAAGGTGAATCTTGGAAATGAGGGTTATCTCTATAAGGCGTGTTCAAACTCCACTGATGTTATCTTCGTGATTGTTTTGGGCTTAACAATAGGCAAGGATGCTTGACTTTGAAAGCTTCTGTTAATGGGTGCGTAATCACTCAGACAATCACTAATACGAATGGTATTATACGATCACCAAGACAACGTTATCGAGATTCGAACACGCTTTATAAAGATCACTCTCACGATTCATAAGTCGTTTAAATATTTTGAACAATGCGTGAAACATTTTTTTTTGCGTTTATGTCGAATTATGTGCACAATGACATGATTCCGCTTTTATCGAATTATGTTCCCAGTGTATCATGAATAATATTTTCAAACCAAACTGAAGTCGTGAGAGGATCTTTATAAAGCGTGTTCGAATCTCGATAACGTTGTCTTGTGATCGTATAATACCATCGTATTAGTGATTGTCTGAGTGATTACGCACCCATTAACAGAAGCTTTCAAAGTCAAGCATCCTTGCCTATGTAAGCCAAAACAATCACGAAAGATAACATCAGTGAGTTTTGAACACGCCGTATAGAGATAGACCCTCATTTCCAAGTTCACCTTGGCTGGAAAGAAGGATGTGAAATAATGTGTGCACAATCAGGCCGGTTTATCCTTCTGAATTATGTATCTAAATGGTTTCTGACAGTTTAGTATTCTTAAAATATAAAGTTTGAAAATTATTTTCGGACGAAGCATTAAATTATTGCTCACGTTTTTCCAATTTTCAAAATACTTAATTTTACAATTCGGACGAGTGTACATTGTTGAACTGCACTTTGCTGAAGAAATTTCAACCGCACGTCAACCATTCAATCTTCTTAAACGCAAAGAAATTTGAATGATAACTTTATATTACTGTAGCTTTTGAGGTTTTTGATTTGTTACATTCTGCCCTTACCCGACCCAAAACGGTTCGCACCCAGCCGTCCGCGTCCATATCGATTACGGGGTCCTCTGGTCATGATTCAGCCACTTTTTTTCCACCCACGTTTCTTTCAGGTCCACGAAAGAGATCGTTTTTAGATCTGGGGGCTCCACTGGTCATGATTAGACGTTATTTTCAGTTTGGGGGTCCACTGGTCATGATTAGACGTTTTTTCAGTTTGGGGGTCCACTGGTCATATTAGACGTTTTAGTTGGGGATCGCCTCCTATCTATCGAGTTGCCTGATTGTATATAAATCATTTGACGTAATTTAGCTATTTTGTTAATTAAGGTTTGAAAAAAACTAAACTTTCAGTACTCCCTTTGAAATTGAGGACATAATTAACTGGTCACGGAAGTATTAATCATTTTGAATGCTGGGTGAGAAATAGGGTCAGTATCAGGCGTGAAATCATATTTTCAGACTAACAAGTTTTAGAAGATTGATAATAGGAGACTTTTCAGAGAATCTGAAAAATAGTTATTTGAAACTTAGGGGTCGTGCATTTGACAGATTGCGCTTTTCAATTTTTTCTCTTGACGGAAACTTTTGCCATTCCAAAATTTTCGGATAAAATTGCCACTTTGAGCTCGTATGTATGTCAGTCCCTACCCCTTCAAATGTAAAAAATCCAAAAAAAGTAGGAATTTCAAGGGGGCATGCTATTTTTTTGGAGATTTTTTTCTTGATATCTTATTGTTTTTATAAGCTAATTGATAAATTGCCGTACACAAAATAAGAATTGTGGTTTGCTGAATTTCTAGTTTCAAGACTTAAAATGAAAATTTTTCAGAAATTTGTAAATTTAATAATACGAATAAATGTTAGAATAATTAAGCGGTCTTTATTCATAAATTAATGTACAGAATATAGTGGAAGTCGGTGCTAATAATTAATGATGTTTAAAAGCTAAATAAAGGTCGACTTATTGGAATAAAGCAATGTATGCGAATGTTTTGAAATGTTTTAAATAGGTCTTTTGGTTGTTCGGAAAATCGTTATTGGCATTTGAAGTTTTCTTTTGAAGCAGATACTTTAATTATTTGTACATCTTGTGTTCTGGCACTAACTCAAGAATAATTGAAATTCATTATCAAAATGATTTTGGCATTGACATTTCAGAGAAGTTAAAATTTTCCAAGTTCTGGCATCATATCAGGCGAGATTTTCTTCATTTTGATCATTTCTTTGATAAGTTAAATTTTGGACCTTTGGGCCAATTCTTCAGAGTCATTTCAAAAACATTACCTTGATCTTGTGGTTGGCAGCAGAAGGTGACCTGGGTTTTAAAAATTGCCCATCTATATTTGAATATTTTGTGAAATCGACTTTGTGACCAAAAAAGTTATCCAGTAAGGAGTTATCCAATAATATTGTTTTTTTCATTTCGTTATTAAAGTTTTTTAGCACATCCTCCATTATCGCCCTTGTCATCCATGCCTTTTGATTTGTATAGAAGTGAAGCGCACTAGAAGTACTATTTCTATAAGTCTTTTTGTGATTTCGGCGTTTTGACGCAAGTATGCCAATTTTTTTGATTGGGTCCTAATGTAGATAGATGATACTTCCACTGTTGCCGAAGAAAAAGCTGCCGTAGTTATCCGCCTTTCTGAGCATATATTTATTTCCGACTAACAAAAGATCGAGGAACCATTCCAGTTTTCTTCAATAACGATTCATCAAAATTAAACCGCTGTGACAGTAGATATTTTGACATTTAACCAGTTAAAAGTCTTTTTTCCATAAAATTATCACTTTTTGAGAGAACACTTATCCTTGAATAAGCTTGTATTTAATATGAAATCGTTGTTTGATCGTGTAAAAGTTTTTAGAAAACTGCATTTTTTGAATTCAATCTTAAGTTGTCCATTTTCAATGTTGAATTTGAGCCGCAATCATCAAATGTTTTCAAATTCAGTACTGTAATTTAACGCTCACAAATCGCAATATAAACTTCTTGCTCAAAGTGCTAGGAATGAGTCATATCATATAGCCTATTTTTATTCCCGTTAGCCTTTATTGCAGGTTCGAAAGGTTGTTGGGTACCATAATCTAGCAATACTGTCTCTGTATTTGTGTAACCGAAATTTTTCAGAAAATAAGTACAAATAAGACTGAGCGTTTTTCGACCGCTGTCATATGATAAAAAAATATATTTCTTAGTTTTTGTGCTGATGTCAAAACTATTAGGCTTTGAGTATTTTCTCGGTCACTTTTTATTTATTAAATTTTTATACAAAAGAGACCTATATACCTTTTCCCAACGGCATTCAATGTCAAACGTTTACTATTCTTATAAGCGCGTGTTCGATCCGACTCAATGTTGTCTTACTGATTGTCTGGTATGATAAGCAAGAGTGCTTATATTGAGACCGCTATTTTATCGTGTGTATCACTCAGCAATCATTTAAACAATAAGCTGGGTTTAAACCGCGCTATTAGAGATGTAACGTTTTTGGATTGGAGTTCCGTTGGGAAAAGGATTATTGCAGTATTTTTGTCCCATATCTGGCCTCAAACAAATTAACCCTTTCACGGCGCCAAAAAAAGGAATCGGAAATATTCATGCTAGCCGGTGAGCAGATCTGGTAGAGATAATCGAAGAAACATTTTGTACGTAAAAAGTAGAGTGGTATGTGCAGAAAATTGATTATGGTATTTTAAGGGGTGAAAGTATTTTAGAAAAAACAGGCATTTCAAGGGGTTATAGGGGATTATTTGCATTTCAAGGGGTTAGGGACTGTATGTATTAATTTATTGCTCAGTATTTAAAGAACAAGACTTTATTTAATATTATCTTTTTAAGATCGAGTTATTTTTTCATATAATCGTCTTGAAAAGACAGTCAAAAAAACGCGATTTGGTGTTCTCAAATAAGGTGAATTTTTTATTAATTGGAGCCGTGGAAGGGTCCGATCACCATTTGAATTTATTTTATTGGTTTTTATGCGAATTTCCACGTCATAATCAAAATTTTAAATTTGAAAAAGACGAAAAAACCGAAATTTTTGGCACATCGAAATAAATTTTTTCATGAGTTTAATGAAAAATATTTTAAATGGTGGATGGGTTGGCTACCAATTTGGCAAAGTTCGGTGAATACATTTTTATTTAAATCTGATAAAAGAGGCTTTGCTGGATTTTGGCCAAACCGTAGTTTTGTTGCAAAAATTATGATTCAGAGTATAAACACGAGCGAAGAAACAAAACGAGGCATATTTGAACATACTAAATGGTGGCATTCTCAATTGTTTAGCTGAAGATTCCAGAAAAATAGTTTAAAATTTTTGAACAAGAAATAAGGAAACTTTTTCAAACATTTCCAAATATTTTTGACCAAAATCACAAAAAACCATGTCATATTGAGTTTTCAAATAGCATATGAATAATATGTGGTCACATTACGCAAAAAGTTCGTGGCCATTTCAAGAATGTTTTTTCGTTGATTTGAAACACAATAATGAAAAAACATTTGACTCAAAAATAAGGCATAATTTTTTAAAATGTTCGAAAATTTTTTCAAAATTTCTCATAATTTGTAGAATTCGTAATGTTTATTTCGCGAACATCAATTTTTTTAAAGAGGCATAATTCGAAAATACTCTAGTTAAAAAGTTGCCTAGATTATGAAACATTATTGATGGTATGTTGTCTATAATATTTGCGAATAATATCAAAATCATTTATCTGAGGTCATAACTTTGATAAAGTGTGGTCAATTAAATCGCGGGATCTTAATTGAGTCGACATCGGGTATTGTGATTGGACACTGGCTCAAGTTATGACGTCGAGATAAATCGGACGACTAGGCAGCATCTTCGATATATCCAGTAAAAAGTTTGTAATTCAGATCCCATATCGGTATCTGTCAAATGCACCGACGCCGTTAAGGAAGTTGTTGGCTATGACATTTTACTGAGTCGTAACTTCCCAAAAATTTTTAAAATATACAAATTATTTGGTCGTATAATAAATCAGAAAATATGATTTTAAGTGATTTTAATTAAAAATACAAATTCCTATTGAGGTCTTATAAGCTTAAATGGGACCAAAGAAGATTCAAAAATTTTTACGACTTGGGAAAGTCAAAATTCGAATGCTCCTTTTTTTTGATCAAGCTCAGGACGCCCAGGTCGAAATAAAAATAGGTCGTCAATAAGCTATCCGGCCAATCTTTTATTTTGTATCGCAACACGATATAAAAAATATGTGTTGCCTGGTCAGTTATGACCTCGAGATTGTAAAGTGTTCGAGATAAGCCAGCTCAACTTCATTATCTGAACCCCTAATACTAATTTAGTAAGAATATTATGTTTTCATACAATGTCACACGTTAAGAAGTTGTGCTACGACATTACTAGCTCACGTTATTCCAAAGTTAAAATATTCATACACTGATTTATATATGTTCATAATCCCAATCGAAATATGATAATAGATTTTGGAATAAATACGATCCTTATTGCTTATCGACTCTAGAAATACCAAGTGTGAAGCTATTTGGCACATAAAATGTTTAAGACTGGGAATAGTCTAAAATTCGATAGGTGTTGTTTTATTGTAATCTAAAGGCCCTCAACGCCGAGGTGAAATCTGGAACAAAATAGCAGTCAATAACTATGCACTTTTAATATGATGCAACCGCGAAAAAATACTATTTCTCAAAGTCTTCGAAGTCAAAAGTTAAACATCTAGCTGCATAGATTTGATAATCAGAAGCTCTTAAATTATACTATAAGTAGAATATTTATAGATATTCTACGCCAACAAAAACAAGGCAATAAAGTATTTATTCAAAAGTTTAGGTTTTAAAAATGCACATGATATATAAGTCATATCTGCCATATCGCAAATACTATTGTATAGCAGTAACTCCTTAGAAAAATTCAAAAGTATTTTAGACCATCGTGTTTAATGGTCAATTTTCATATTAGCTCACTTTTGCGCTATTCCACGGAGGTCCCGGCTCTATCTGCCGACAAATAAGTCTTCCCAAATTGATAAGATGCTAATCTCAAAAATTCGAAAAGTTCGGTCAAAAAAACTTCTGCGATATTGAAATAATCGAGAAGCTATAAAATGTGAGTTAACAAAAATGATATTCCAATATATCTCGAAAACAAGTCAATATCAATAAATTTAAGTCGTTAAACCACATAAGTTTGTCCTCAATCGAAATACTTGAAAATTTATGTTAGGCAATCACACATCACGATAAGGGCCTTCCTTTCCATGTTAACATGTATGAAAGCGTATTGCATGAGAAACTGCAAGATTCTCATGTTCAAATTGAGGCCTCCGAATCATTCACATTTTAAACTTGTGCGACCGTTTAACCATATCGAAATTATTTTTTTCGAGCGGTTAATAATATATAAATTTAAATGATACATGCTCTCAAATATCGTTTAAACTGATTCCTGAACTAATACATCCGATATGTCTCTTAGACGGTCCAAAAAGTTCTGCGTCATGTCAAAATTGGAAAATCCAAGCTGCATAAACAAACAAACTTTACCTTCTGAAACATGCTAAAAAGTCCAAATATTCCCAGAACCAGTCCGTGAATCATACTAGTGCCAAGAAGCCAAAGACGAACGATCATTGTGAATTTTCGTGCCAATTTATCAGCAAAACTCCACCAAAAATGCTCCCAATTGCAAATCCCAATAAACGTCGAGGCACTAATTAGGCCTTCTGCAACTGTTACCCAAAACCATTTGAAATCGGTGCCTTACTGTTCCATTTCGGCATCCAAAAACACTGGAAAAGTTGAATGTTTTGCACGGTTGAAATGTGAGCCGGAACATCTGTGAGGTAACTTGTTTGTGGAATTCGAGTTAATTGCAAGAAAATTCGGATGAATTGGAAATGAATCCAATTTTATTTGTGAGCAGGTTAAGCGAAAAGTAATCACAAAATGGCAAGAATCAAGTGTTTTTTTGGGTATAAGATTTGCTCCATTTTTTAAGTCGTCTGAGTTCGTCAAAATTTTCAATTCAAATAGCTCAAGTGGGTAAATTTCAGTCGGACTGTCAGTTTTTTTAACGTTTAGCTCTATAACTTTAGTTGAAGGACCTTGACAGCCACTCGCTTGGCTTGAGTTCAAGCCAAACACAACAAGTTTTTTTGTCTGGTCAGCTAAGCCAGACACATACCTCTGCTGCCAGGGATCTGGCTTCATTGTAGATTTTATATTTGTGGAGTTAACAGTGTGACTAATAGAGTTGTGCTAAAGCAAATTAAAATACAACCAAGGTGGTTGAACAACAATTTTCAAATATTTATTATGAGATAAAAAATAGGTGAAATTGAGTTCTGTCGAATTAGAATTCTCAAATATGAAAAGCAAAAAAACTGTTTCCAATTTGTACTTTACAAGAATTTCTCAAAATGAAATTATTTTATGGAAAATTAATTTTTGAAATGCGGTATTATTTAGACTGGAGTCTTGACCTAGATGTATACGGTATACAGTAACGGATAGATGTAATACGGTATACAGTATACCAGTTAGCACATCTCAACTTTTCTGAAACCCACTGCTAATGAAAATGATAGATTAAGGTCACCATTATGAAGGTCCTTTAGAAATTGCGCGTGATGCGATATAACAATCTGAGTTTTAACATCATGAATTTTTGCCGAATTCAACACCAGTTTTCTGCGTACAAGTTTATCATGAGTGATGATAAACGTTACGAGAGTAAAGTCCGTTGGTGGAGTTAAAAATAAGTTATAGTAAATCTAGATTACATGATTGAAGTCATAGTCTGGTTCCGTATCGTTCCGTTACTGCGTATTCATCGATTTTTCATGTGCAATTTCTTTTGCTGCAGCGGTACACATGCTGCGTCATGCACTGATGAAAGCAATTACTCTACCTTAACACAATAATTTGCATCATTTTACCAAAAATGATTATTTAATGTAGAAATAATGGCTTTGTGAATATTTGTCATATAGTAGAACNTTTTCACGCATTTTCAAAATTTTAAACGACTGTATGCGATTTTATCTTTTCGAAAACTCCGTGCAACCTTGACTCCCACCAGCATGACTTAAACTAGTATTAAACTGCTCGCAGCACATTTCATTCAGTATGGGATGGATGACTTTGTCCGTTGTTTGCTATTTCTTCCCAAGCTGGAGAGATTCACATATTTTAATAGGTAAGTTATATCATATAATTTATAATAACGATTTTGCCCTGGAGTTTTTTTGCCCGGTGAATACTATACCGTATATATATTTGTTATATTGTTTTTGCGGTTTAATTGCAACAGTTATATTGTTTTTATTAATAGCTTAAAATAAATAGTTATTTTAAAATAAATTTTGCAAGATCAAATAAATTTAGTTCACTTTTTTCTCTTTGCCAAAGAGATTAAGGCTGTTAAACCGAAACAAAAAACATATAACCTTTTGTCGAAAAAAATACTGACCAAGTTGAATTTAAAACATCCTGCTCCTATTATTTTGAAAAAAATTAGTAACTGTTTAAGTTTGTCCGAAAGTGCCAATTTCTACAAAAATTTTGTCAAAAACTTTCGGACACATGGACCATGTGACATGAAGCATCTGTTTCTCGACCATTATTTGTAAATCGACGAAAAGGCTGCTTAACTTCAACATAATTATACGGATGTATAAGGATATTTTATAAACGTAGTGTGTTTTTTATTAATAATGAAATTTTTCTGTATACACAGCCATCAAATAAAAAAAGTGTGTCTTTATAAAAATAAAATTTATTTCTGAACGGTCTTTTAGTATTTTTATAATTAAGTTATCAGCATCAGCAACCCTCAAAAAGCGAGGCTGTTTTTTATCACAAAGCCCATTGTGAAGCATACCATTGTGAAGTACAAGAAAAATATCGCAAAAACAAAACGCGAAACTCATACCAATATTTGAAACCCGCAAAAAACAACCCTAGTTTACGAGCACTGACTTTGAACGAATTCACACTGAGGCATATTTTATTAAAACCTCACGCTCCACTTTGAATATTCAAAAAGATGAGAACTACTTCGTACTTTACTTCAAAATAGGCACACCAAAATTTTGTGAGCACAAAAAACGTTGTAAGTTCTAGATACTGCTTAATTCACATTTATGTTATTTCTGGAAAAATATTATTACTTTGAGAGATCGCTGTTTTATACACGACGTCCCAGTTAAATATTCATATCTTATGAATTTAATAAAAAGATATGAACATCATAATTGCCACATAAACTGTTTTTATCTAGAGAGAGAATAACAAAATTGACGGTAGTACACCTCGGGCATAACAAACTCAATACTGGAAAGGCAATTAGATCTCTCTCT
>SCLH01000285.1:12653-28952 GCA_004367855.1 Oikopleura vanhoeffeni | reverse complement strand
AGTCTACTATATGACAATTATTCACAAAGCATTATTTCTACATTAAATAATCGACTTTTTGGTAAAATGATGCAATTATTGTTGTTAAGGTAGAGTAATTGCTTTCATCAGCATGACGCAGCATGTGTACCGCTGCACAAAATGAAATTGACTGGGAAAAATCGATGATACGCAGTATACGGACGAATACGGAGCCAGACTATGATCTTCAATCATAGTAATCTAGATTTACTATAAGTTATTTTGATACCATCCAACGACTTTACTCTCGTACGTTTATCATCACTCATGATAAACCTTTGTACCAGAAAATGGTGTTAATCGGCAAAATTCATGACTGTTTAAAAACTCAGATTGTTTATCGCATCACGACGCATTTTCTAAGGACCTTCAATAATGGTGACCTTAATCTACATTTCATTACAGTGGGTTCTCAAAAATTGAGATAAGGCTAACTGGTATACTGGTATACCGTATTACACTTATACCGTTACTGTATACCGTATACATCTAGGCTCAACGACTCCACGTCTAGAGATAATACCGCATTTTCATAAAATTAATTTCCATAAATAATTTATTTTGAGAAATCTTGTAAAGTACAAATTGGAAAAGTTTTTTTTGCTTTCATATTTGAGGATTCTAGATTCGACAGAACTTCAATTTCCCTATTTTTTACCAGAATAAATATTTGAAAATCTGTTGTTCAACCAAACTTTGGTTGTATTTTAATTTGCTTTAGCCACAACTCTATTAGTCCAACTGTTAACTCCACAATAAAAATCTCAATTGATAGCCAGGACCCTGGCAAGCAGAGGTTATGTGTCTGGCTTAGCTTGACCAGACAAAAAAACTTGTTGGTTTGGCTTGAACTCAAGCCAAGCGAGTGGCTGTCAAGCGTCCTTCAACTAAGTTATAGAGTAAAACGGTTCTAAAAAACGACAGTCGACTGAAATTTTACCCACTTGATTTTGAATTGCAAAATTTGACGAACTCAGACGATTAAAAAATGGAGCAAACTTTATACCAAAAACAAACTTGATTCGTTGCCATTGTGATTACTTCGCTTTAACCTGCTCAACAATAAACTAGGATTCAATTCTCAATTCATCCGATTTCTTGCAATTAACTCGAAATTCACAAACAAGTTACCTCACAATGTTCCGGCTCACATTCAAACCGTGCCAAAACATTCAACTTTTCCCAGTGTTTTTGGATCCGAAATGGAACAGTAAGGCACACGTTTCAAATGGTTTTGTGGTAACAGTTGCAGAAGTGCCTAATTACGTGCCTCGACGTTTATTGGGATTTGCAATTGGAGCATTTTTGGTGGCTAGTTTTCAGCTGATAAATTGGACGAAAATTCACAATGAGTCGTTCTCTTGCTGCTTCTTGGCACTAGTTATGTTATTCACGGACTGGTTCGGGAATATTTGGACTTTTGCATGTTTCAGAATGGTGAAAGGTTGTGTTTGTTTAGTGCAGCTTGGATTTCCATTTTGACATGGACGGCAGAAATTTTTGGACCGTTCTAAGAGACATACGGATGTATTAGTTCAGGAATCAGTTTAAACGATACTTTGAGAGCAGGTATCATTAAATTTATATATATTTAACCGGCTCGAAAAAAATAATTTCGATTAATGGTTATAATAACGGATCGCGTTTAGCAAGAATTTTAACAGAAAATTTGATGAATTGAAATTAGGTCCAGGCAACACTTAAATAGAAATTCATTTGAAGGAAATCAGTTGGCTCACGATTTTTGTCTCAATTTTTGCAAATTTTACATACTTTCCGATGAGCATGATCTACCAATTTAGATGGGCAAAGAGCCACACTTCAATCGTCGAATGTGGTTTGATTGCCATTAACCGAGCTAAATTTTTGAATTATTTATAGAGGTTTGTAAGACTTCAAATCTTATATTTGGTTTTTAACGCTTATAACTTTTATTGACTTTTATTGACTTGTTTGTTTGTTGCGAGATATATCTATATATGCATTTTTTTATAGTTAACTAACATTTATTATATAGCTTTCGATTTTATTTCAAATCATCGTCAGATATGTTTTTTTGACGCGAACTTTTTGAGAAATGATTTTTCGCAGGTTAGCATCGTTATAATTTGGGCAATTATTGGACTGTATTTGTGTTCGCAGATAGACCTCCGGGTGTGACCTTGCTAAGGATTATAGCCATAAATATCCAGCCTATGATAGAAACAATTCAGTTACTTAAACATATGTATATGGTGCTAAAATCACTTGCACTACTTTTTCTGAGAGGAGAGATATAGCAAATGCGTAACATTAAACTATGTTATGATTTCGATATGGCGATGTATATGAATTCATATATACAAGTGTAGCAATTTCGTTAAGCTAAAAACGTGAGTTGATGGTAATAAAACACTTTACATTTCAACGTAGATTTATAAAAAAAATATTCTACTATAGTTATTTGGGGCCTTCATGACTAAAATGAAGTTTGAGCTGGTATACTTTTAACAACTTTTACAACTTCAGAAGAAGAATACTACTTTTTTTATATCGGTGTTGCATACAATATAGAAAAGAGTGGCCGATAGCTACGTTGACGGCTATTTTTTAATTTCGACCTGGGCGTCCTGAGGGCTTTGATCAAAAAAAAGGAGCACACATTCGGAATTTTGACTTTCCCAGTCGTAAACATTTTTTGAAAACTTCTTTGGTCCCATTTAAGGCTTAATAAGCACTAATAGGAATTTGTATTTTTAATTAAAATCACTTAATCATATTTTCTGATTTTATGATACGACAAATAATTTGGTATATTTTTACAAAATTTTTGGGAAGTTAACTGACTCAGTAAAATGTCGATAGCCACAACTTCCTTAAGGCGTCGGTGCATTTGACAGATACGATATGGGATCTTGACATTCAAACTTTTTTATTTGGATGATATCGAAGAGGGCTGCCTAGTCGTCTCGAATTTAATCTCGACGTCATAACGTTGAGCCAGTGTTCCAATCACAAATACCCGATGTCGACCAATGTTAAAGAATCCCCGCCCCGATCTTAATTGACACACTTTATCCAAAGTCATGGACGCTCAGAAAAAATGATTTTTGATTATCTCTATCGAAACCCCAAACATATAGACAAAAAACCAAACACCCCAACCACCACAAACAAAGACAACCACAAAAACCCACCCACGCGAAACACAACACACACCCCACCCACACACACAAAAACCACACACCCAACCCAACCACACCAAACCAAACCACACAACCAAACCAAACCAAACCACCCACCCAACACACCCCCACAACCAAACACCAAACACCCAGCCAACACCACCCAACAAAAAACCCCCACCAACAATGATTTTGACAATATCCATCAAATAATGTTCATATCTAGGCAACTTTTTACTAGGTATTTTCGAATTTTGCCTCTTTAAAAAAATTTGAGTTTCGAATAAACATTACGAATTCTACAAATTATGAGAAATTTTGAAAAATTTCGCACATTTTAAAAATTGCCTTATTTTTGAGTCAAATGTTTTTCATTTTTGTTTTCAAATCAACGAAAAAACATCTTGAATGGGCTTGACTTTTTGGTAAGTGACCACATATTATTCATATGCTATTTGAAAACTCATATGACAAGGTTTTGTATTGTTTGGTCAAAAATTTTGAAATGTTTGAAAAAGTTTTCCTTATTTCTGTTCAAAATTTTAAACTTATTTTTCTGGATCTTCAGCTAACAATTGAGAATGCCACCATATTGATTTCAAATATGCCTCGTTTTGTTTCTTCGCTCGTGTTTTTACTCTGATCATATTTTTGCACAACTACGGTTTGGCCCAAATAGCAAAGCCTCTTTTATCCAGATTTAATAAAAATGTATTCACCGAACTTTGCCAAATTGGTAGCCAACCCTCCACCATTTAAATATTTATTTCATTAACACTCATGAAAAAATAGTCTATTTCGTGTGCAAAAGTTCGGTTTTTTCGTCTTTTTCAATAATTAAAATTTTGATTATGACGTGGAAATCGCATACAAAACCAAATAAAATAATTTTAAATGGTGATCGCGACCTTTCACGGTCCCAATTAATAAAAATTCACCCTTATTTAGACCCAAATGCGCGTTTTTGACTGTCTTTTCAAAAACGACGATTATGAAGTAAAAAATAACTCGATCTTAAAAAATAATATTAAATAAAAAAGTTCTTAAAGTTCTTTAAATACTGAGCAATAATTCAAATACATACCCAGTCACCACCCCTTGAAATGCAAATAACCCCTAACCAAACCCCCTTGAAATGCCTGTTTTTTCTAAAATACTTTCCCCCTAAATAACATAATCAATTTCTGCACAGTACGCCTTTATTTTACGTCAAATGTTTCTTTGTTATCTCTACCGATCTCACCTGGCTAGTGATATTTCCGATCCTTTTTTTGGCGCGTGAAAGGGTTAATTTGTTTATTGCCAGATGGGACTCAAAAATACTGCATATCCTTTTCCCAACGGAACTCCAATCTCAAAAACGTTCTATCTCTATGCGCGTGTTTGAACCCACTTTGTTTTTTAATGATTGCTGTGAGTGATTACACACGATAAAATTTAGCGGTCTCAATATTAAGCACTCTTGGCTATATCATACTCAGACAATCAGTAAGACAACATCAGTGGATTCGAACACGCGCTATAGAATAGTAACGTTTTTGACATTGAATGCCGTTGGGAAAAGGTATTAAGGTCTGCTTGTATAAAAATTTAATAAATAAAAAGTGACGAGAAAAATAGTCAAAGCCAACTCAGTTTTGACATCAGCACAAAAAATAAGAAAATATATGTTGTTTTATCATAGACAGCGGTCGGCAAAACACGCAGTCTTATTTGGTACTTATTTTTCTGTGAAAATTTCGGTACACAAATACGAGACAGTATTGCTAGATTATTGGTATCCCAACAACTTTGAACCTGCAATAAAGGCTAACGGGAATTAAATAAGAGCCTATATGATATGACTCATTCCTAGCACTTTGAGCAGAAGTTTATATTTGCGACTTTGCTGAGCGTTAAAATTACAGTACTGACCTATTTGAAAACAATTGATGATTGCGGCTCAATTCAATCATTGAAAATGGACAACTTTAAGATTGAAATTCAAAAATGCAGTTTTCTAAAAACTGGTTTACACGATTCAACAACGATTTCATATAAATACAAGCTTATTCAAGGATAAGTGTATCTCCAAAAGTGATAATTTATTGGAAAAAAGACTTTTAACTGGAAAATGTCAAATATCTACTTCACAGCGTTTAATTTGATGAATCGTTATTTGAAGAAAAACTGGAAGTGGTTCCTCGATCTTTTGTATAGTCCGGAAACAAAATATGCTCAGAAAGGGCGGATAACTACGGCAGCTTTTTCTTCGGCAACAGGTGAGGTATCATCTATCTACATTCTGGACCACATCAAAAAAATTGGATACTTGCGTCAAACGCCGAATTCACAAAAAGACTTATAGAAATAGTACTTCTAGTGCGTCTCACTTCTCTATACATCAAAAGGCATGGATGAACAAGGGCGGATGGAGGATGTGCCTAAAAACTTTAATAACGAAATGAAAAAAATATTATTGGATACTCCTTACTGATACTTTTTGGTCACAAAGTCGATTTCACAAAATATTCAATATAGATGGGAATTTTTAAAACCCAGGATCACCTCCTTGCTGCCAACCACAAGATCAAGGTAATGTTTTTGAAATGACTCTAAGAATTGGGCCAAAGTCCAAAATTTTCACTTATCAAAGAAAATGATCAAAATGAAGAAAATCTCGCTGATATGAAGCCAGAACTTGAAAATTTTAACTTCTCTGAAATGTCAATGCCGAAAATCTTTTGGATAATGATTCAATTATTCTTGAGTTAGTGCCAGACACAAGATGTAAAATAATTAAAGTATCTGCTTCAAAGAAACTTCAAATTGCCAATACGTATTTTCCGAACAACCAAACGATCTATTTATAAAATTTCAAAAATCTCGCATACATTGCTTTATTCCAATAAGTACACCTTTATTTAGTTTTAACATCATTAATTATTAGCACCGACTTCCACTATATTCTGTACATTAATTTTGAATAAAGACCGCTTAATTATTTCTAACTTATTCGTATTATTAAATTTACAAATTTCTGAAAAAATTTTCTTAAGTCTTTGAAACTAGAAATTCAGCAACACCACATTCTTATTTTGGGTAGATATTCAGCAATTATTTAAAAACATAAAGATATCAAGAAAAAATCTCACAAAAATAGCATGCCCCCTTGCAATGCCTACTTTTTTTTGGATTTTTTTTACATTTGAGGGGTAGGGACTGTACTACATACGAGCTCAAAAGTGGCAATTTTATCCGAAAATTTTGGAATGGCAAAAGTTTCCGTCAAGAGAAAAAATTGAAAAAGCGCAATCTGTCAAATGCACGACCCCCTAACGTTTCAATAACTATTTTCAGATTCTCTGAAAAGTCTCCTATTATCAATCTTCTAAAACTTGTTAGTCTGAAAATTGATTTCACGCCTTGATAAGACCCTATTTCTCACCCGCATTCAAAATGATTAATATCTTCCGTGACCAGTTAATTATTGTCCTCAATTTCAAAGGGAGTTTAACTGAAAGTTTAGTTTTTTTCAAACCTTAAATTAGACAAAATAGCTAAATTTACGTCAAGATTTGATATTCAAATCAGGCCAACTCGATAGATAGGAGGGACCCCAAACTAAAAAACGTCTAATCATGACAGTGGACCCCCAAACTGAAAACGTCTAATCATGACCAGTGGACCCCCAACTGAAAAACGTCTAATACATGACCAGTGGACCCCCAGATCTAAAACGATCTCTTTCGTGGCCTGAAAGAAACGTGGGTGGAAAAAAAGTGGCTGATCATGCCAGAGGACCCCGTAATCGATATGGACGCGGACGGCTGCGTGCGAACGTTTTGGTCGGGTAAGGGCAGAATGGAACAATCAAAAACCTCAAAAAGCTACAGTTAATAAAAGTTATCATTCAAATTTATTTGCTTAAGATGATTGATGGTTGACTTTTGGCGGTTGAAATTTCTTCAGCAAAGTGCAGTTCACAATCCGTGATACATCGAATTCGTAATAATGATAATATTATAAATTGCTTGAAACGTGCGCGCAATAATTTAATGCTTTCGTGCCGAATTAATTTCAAACTTGTATATTTTTTAAAATAACTAAACTGTACGAAACCATTTAGATACATAATTCAGAAGGATAAACCGGCCTGATTGTGCACACATTATTTCAACATATTCTCTTTCCAGCCAAGGTGAATCTTGGAAATGAGGGTTATCTCTATAGGCGTGTTCAAACACTGATGTTATCTTCGTGATTGTTTTGGCTTAACAATAGGCCAGGATGCTTGACTTTGAAAGTTCTGTTAATGGGTGCGTAAATCACTCAGACAATCACTAATACGAATGGTAATTATACGATCACCAAACAACGTTATCGAGATTCGAACACGCTTTATAAAGATCCTCTCACGATTCAGTTTGGTTTGTAAATTATTATTCATGATACACTGGGAACATAGTCGTAAGCGGGAAATCGATGATATTTCACATAATTCGACATAAAACGCAAAGAAAAAAATTTTTCACGCATTTTCAAATTTTTTTAACGACTGTATGCGATTTATCTTTTCGAAAACTCCGTGCAACCTTGACTCCCACAGCATGACCTTAAACTAGTATTAACTGCTCGCAGCACATTTCATTCAGTATGGATGCGATGACTTTGCCGTGTTTGCTTGCTTCCCAAGTGGAGAGATTCACATATTTTAATAGGTAAGTTTATCATATATTTATAATAACGATTTTGCCTGGAGTTTTTTTCCCGGTGAATACTATACCGCTATATATATTTGTTATATTGTTTTTGCGGTTTAATTGCAAACGTTATATGTTTTATAATAGCCTTAATAAATAGTTATTTGTAAATTTAATTTTGCAAGATCAAATAAATTATAGTTCACTTTTTTCTCTTTGCCAAAGAGATTAAGGCTGTTTAAACCGAAACAAAAACATATAACCTTTTGTCGAAAAAATACCTGACCAAGTTGAATTTAAAACTCTGCTCCTATTATTTTTGAAAAAAATTAAGTAAACTGTTTAGTTTGCCGAAAGTGCCAATTTCTACAAAATTTTGTCAAAAAACTTTCGGACACATGGACCATGTGACATGAAGCATCTGTTTCCGACCATTATTTGTAAATCGACAAAAGGCTGCTTAACTTCAACATTATATACGATGATAGATATTTTTATAAACTAGTGTGTTTTTTTTAATAATGAATTTTTCTGTATACACAGCCATCAAATAAAAAAAAGTGTGTCTTTATAAAATAATTTATTTCTGAACGGCGTTTTAGTAGTTTTATAATTAAGGATCAGGCATCAGCAAACCCTCAAAAAGCGAGGCTGTTTTTATCACAAAGCCTCTTTGTGAAGCATACCAATGTGAATACAAGACATATCGCAAAACAAAACGCGAAACTCCTACCAATATTTGAAACCGACAAAAACAACCCTAGTTTACGAGCACTGACTTTGAACGAATTCACACTGAGGCATATTTTATTAAAACCTCACGCTCCACTTTGAATATTCAAAAAGATGAGAACTTACTTCGTACTTTACTTCAAAATAGGCACACCGAAATTTTGTGAGCACAAAAAAACGTTTTGTGAAGTTCTGATACTGCTTAATCACATTTATGTTATTTCTGAAAAATATCATTACTTATGAAGATGTCTTAATACACGAAACGTCAGTAAAATCAATCTTATGAATTTATAAAAAGATATGAATTTCATAATGCACATAAAGCTGTTTTTATTCAGAGGAGAATAACTAAAATTGAGGTAACGCCTCGGGCATAAAAACTCAAACTGGAAAGGCAATTAGTGACAAAAATAAGTGTCAACAATTATCAAAAATGTATGTATCAACTGATGGTAAAGCGCCAAACTGTTTATGACTATAGCTAGGAGTCGTAACTTTCTGGCATAAGCTATGTCGAAAACCTGTTACATTTAAGTCATAAATTAATACAGTCATAAATTATTTGTAATGATTTTTTAGCGCTACTAAGATTCAATAGTTTTTCATTTCAAATTTACATTTTTTGAAGTCAAGAGAAGAATCCAAGTGATTTATCTTCTTTTGGCCTGTTTAACTCTACAAAACAAATAACTCACCCAGAATAGGAAAATTTTTATAACATGACGATAGAATTCCAGTGCAATTCGTTACGACACATTGTGCATGAAAAAATGTATAGTGATAAATACACGCTGTACCAGAGTTGTAAAATGGATTATCGTTAAATATCATCTTCAATTTTCAGGGGTCAGTCGACCCTGGATAATTTATTAAGGGGGGGGTGGTCCTATATTCTTAATTTTTAAGGAAAGGGACCAAGCCTAGGTGATCATTTCTCAATGATAAACCAGCTCTTGGTTATTAATTTTATAGGAAAGACCGGTGCTAATTCATAACTTTGAATAAGAAAATTGATAGTTCAAGCCAGACCTCGGCACCCACTGATTTGGGTTGAATCACAAGTCACAGAGATTTTGACTCGATTCAAGTCAAAACTGCTTTTTTACGGCCAAAATTTTTCTAATTCTGCTCTCTACTGCCCTTTGGTGTAATCTTTCGAATTTTAAATACTTTTCGCTATTTTTGGTTTGGACGTTTTAAGCTTAAAAATATCGCCTCAGGATCGGTTACCCCTTTCTTATAACCAACTAAAGGCCGGATACTTTGCTGCAGGCTTGTAAAAGGATGCATTCCCGACCAGATTTCTGTCCCCATTTTTTGCTTAAACCTACGAAAAACGGGATGGGAAACCCACGCAAAGCCATCCCTTTTACAAACCTGCTTTACTGTAATTACTGATCCAGAACCAATCTCGCCCTTACAAATAACATACTGTCCCTGAGTCGTTCTCCGCTTTCAAAACTACGGATGGGAGGAGATGGAATGGGTATAAAAAGGGATAAATTGAAAATGGCCGCCATCCGATGGCCAACCTCTCAGTTTCCCTATCCCATCCCCAGGGATGATCCCATCCCTATCCCTTTTATAACCTTGCGCTGCACAGTATGCAACAAACTAATTTAAGGGGTTAATTTTAGTTATACAGTTTTATTTTTACTTAATATTTTTGGATTACTAAATTATTTTTGCGATTTCGTGTATTTTGAACACTTTGATGTAAGTTGTCATATGTATATTCTTGATAACCTTTCTAGATTGTCAGATTTTTGGTAAAATAACTTCGATACCAGGTGAAACTTTTATGTGATTACCATCAGACTCAAATGATAAGGTTTATAATGACGGGTTGACCTTGAACTGGTGTTCCTGTGAAAATTGTTTGTCTATATTTTACAGACACACCGTAATAATACATAACCAATATATAACTTTTCGTGAGAAACCCGTGTAATCTACCGTTTTTGACATCACATTATAAATATATGTCGTTGATAAATCATATTAATTTATCAGCTACGTATCGTTTTCGCATGTTACATGTCACATCTACAAAAAACAGAATCAAGAGCATTAAAACTCGTGTCGAAAATGTTTGATGATAAATTATAGAAATTACAGCATCTATTTTTCCAGTGTTGTTCAAAACCATGTTTTAATGACGATTCGACGTATCTACGCATGACCAAATGAAAATAATTGTTTGAACGAGAATTGTCACTTACTAACCAAAGTCATTTCATTTAGTAAATAAGAAACGGTGCTTGTTTTGACGAGGAATAGAAAACATTTTATATTTTTAATTGATTTAAATAAAAAATACGGGGGAATCAGTTTTTGGAAAACAATTTCACGCAAGCTAACTTTTTGAATTTACTCGTCGCTGATTACGGGGACTTCTCAAGGCATCTTGACGTTTAACGTATTCCTCGCAAGTTTCTGAGTATTTTTATGAAAAAAATAATTTCTAACGTTTCAAAATCGTAAATTAAACTTCTCGAAATGCAAAAATTGGAATTTAACCTTCTAAGCACTGGTTGATTCCAAATTCAATAACGTCGAAAACAAAATTATGGCTTCGATTTTGGAATTTTTATCAAAATGACCGCCTTGGCTGGGACATCCAGAAAAAATAAAACCATTTTTCAAAATGAGGGACTCAAGTTTTAGCGTTTTCAATAAGAATTAGACAGTTTCTGCGAATTTTGACCTTCAAAACGCCGATTTGAGTTTTTCTTCATATTTCGCAGTTTTTACTTTAATAAAAGTTATTACACCCACCATTTCATCATTTCATATTGAAAATAAACCTAAGTACCCTCAAATTAACCGTTGGACATAAATCTATGGAGGAAAAAAAATCTGTTCAATCAGACAGTGACAGGATTAAAAATATTAAACAGCCCTTGAAAACCATTTTTTAAGTTTTTACACCCACCATTTTGTCATTTTAGAATGGAAATGAACTTAAGTACCCTGAAATTGACCATTGGACATAAATCTATTGTCAATAGAAAAAAATGACCAATCAGACAGTCACGGGACCAAACAATTAAAAGGCCCTTAAATACAACTTTTAAAGTTGTTACACCCACCATTTTGTCATTTTGTGATTAAAATCGACCAAAGTTCCCTCAAATTGACTGTTGAACATAAATAATTGGGAATAAATAAAATTAAAAAATATTTACCAATCAGACAGTCACTTGACCAATAAATCCAAAACGTCCTTAAAAACAACTTTTGAAGTTATATCACGTGAATTAACGCCCGCTTTCGATAAGGGAAAATTAACTTTGTAGTTACCTACCGTGGTGCCGCTTAAAGCTTTCTAATTAGTTTGTTACGGAGTTTTTTTNTTTTTTTCACACTAATCAGAACATTTTAAATTTTGAAATAAAATGACGTGTGATTATTTTTCTCCATTGTAACACAAGGTATAAAACAATTTTTCTTTACCTACCATTTGAACACTATTTTAATGTCCAACACAGTCTTTGAAAATAAAGCATTAAATTATCGGGAAAAAAACCCACCATTTCGACATGAAGATCTACCAATTTTTCCTCAAATTGACTCTTGGACATAAATTTAGTGCGGAAAAAAATTGACCAATCAGACTGTCACAGGACGAAAAAGTTTAACAGTCTTGATTCCAAAGTTGGTGTTCAGCCTCCAAAATAAGGGTCATAGCCGATATTTGGGATCAGTCAAATAACCAGATTTTTTTTTATTAAATCATGAATAGGAAAAATCAGTTAACTGTTGATACAGCATCAGCAAAATCGAGTTCTAGTAAAATAAATCTGTTTAAAAGATAAGTTTAAAATTTTAAAATAAAATTCAAAATGAAAATTTTCTTAAAAATGTGAAAAAAAATTTCCCAAAAATTTTATAGTTTTTTTTCTACATTTGATTGCTTTGTTTAAAATTTGAAACTTTCTAAAAGTTGGACATTTATCTTCAAAATTTCAAAATGTTGAAGAAAATATATAAAATTTTCCATTTCTTGTAAATTTTACTATTTGTTTTTGAATATTTTAAATTTGCCAATTTATTAGTAAAATTTACAAATATTTAAGAAAATTTGCAAATTTTTGTTCAATTTTGAAGAAAAATGTCCAACTTTCAAAAAGTTTCAAATTTTAAACAAAGCGTTCAAATGTAAAAAAAACTATAAAATGTTTGGGAAATTTTTTCAAATTTTTAAGAAAATTTTCATAAAAATTTGAATTTCATTTTGAAATTTTAAACTTATCTTTAAAACTTGGAAATTTTCCTCGAAAATCTCAATTTTTGTTGAATTTTGAAGAAAATCATTACATTTTTTTGAAAAAGTTTTTAAATTTCAAACATAGTTTTTGAAAAAATTAAAAAATTTTCTGACAAAATTTGGAAATTTTTAGAAAATTTCCAAATTATTTTAAAAATATGAAAATTTTTATACATGTAATTTTTATACATGTATAAAAAATATTCAAATTTTGGACATTGAGAACAGTTGTGTACTTGCAGTGAATAATTCATTAATTTAGACAATTTTGCTCTCTTGCGCTCCCTAGATCAAAACTAAGAAAAAAGCGAAGGGAACTTTAAGAATTTTTCAAGAGACCTTAATTATACTATCAAATGTTTCAAGTGATCACTCGTCTGTTTTATAGACTTGCCACCAGTTTTATAGCAAAAAATCGAGAAAAAGGTCATAAAATTTGAAAATTTTACTTAAAAATTCATAATATTGAGGAAAAATGTAATATGATCCTCAAATTTTGCTAAAATGATCCTTGATGCATTTTGCAGATATGACAATAATTTAAAGACTCTGACAATAGTTATGTCTTTACAGTGTTTAATTCGTCGGTTTTGCTCTCTTGCGCTCCTTAGACCGAAATTTGTGAAAACAAGAAAAATCACTCCGGAGAAGTTTTCAGAGATTTCAAATAGGCTCTCAGATTTATTTTACTATCACTCGTTTTTGCTGGAGCTGTATCAACAGTTTACTGATTTTACCTATTCATGATATAATAGAAAAAAATCTGGTAATTTGACTGATCTCAAATTTCGGCTATGAGTCATAGCCTATGACCCTCATTTTTGAGGCTGAACATTATCCGACGTTCTTTGAAACCAAGTTTGAAAGCAAGACTTTTGAACTTTTTGGTCCTGTGACAGTATGATTGGTCAATTTTTTTATTCATTTCGATGGATTCATGGTCAATAGTCAGTTTGAGGGTACTTTGGTCGATTTAATCACAAAATGACAAAATCGTGGGTGTTACAACTTCAAAAATTGTATTTAAGGGCATTTTAATTGTTTAGTCCCGTGACTGTCTGATTGGTCATTTTTTTCCCCTATTGACAAAAGATTTATGTCCAACGGTTAATTTGAAGGTACTTTGGTTTATTTTCAAAATAAAATGACGAAATGGTGGGTGTAATAACTTTTATTAGAGTAAAAACTGCGATATATGAAGAAAAACTCAAATCGGCGTTTTGAAGATCAAAATTCGCAAAAATTGTCTAATTTTTATCGAAATCGTTTTCCAATTATTTTGCGGTTTTTTTGCGTTAAAATTTGAGTCCTTAGGACCTATATTTAAAAAGTTGACATATAAGGACAACACTCATTCTGGGCCGTTTACAAGACTTCTGATCGCTTGAAAGACATGAATTAAAAAGCTCAGCGTTGGATGAGTATTTAAGCATGATAAACAGCCACATCGTTATCAAATTGACTGCTTAATTAAAATTACAAGATTTTCAATGACCTTTTTAACTAACAGGTCCTGGAGATATCCGGTATCGTTGAATTCGCTTAAAACTTTTTTTCCTCATCAATACGAACCTCAGCTTGAAGATGAGTTGATTTTTAGCTCTGTGCTATGTTACAAAAAAAAACAGGTGTAACAGCCTAAAACAACCTTTACTTAAAAACTCTGTCCTTAAAGCGAATTTTGAAAATGTTTTCATTTTTTCTGAATGTCCCAGCCAAGGCGGTCATTTTGATTCCAAAAATTCCAAAATCGAAGCCATCATTTTTTTCTCGACGTTATTGAATTTGGAATCAACGACTGTGTTACAGTGTGTGTAGAGTGTCAAAACAATTTACATTGCGGCTTTTGGAAATGACTCATAGAATAAAGTTATTAAAATAAGTAGCTGAAAATAATTTGAGTTCTGTATGTTGTCATATCAAGCTATCTTTGAACACAAAAATCGGATGAGTCGTTTCCCAAAATTGAATTGTAAAAGGTTTGAACACCCAATTAACTATCGAGAGTCATAGTTATAATTAATGCATATTTAATTTCTGCTGTAATTAATTTATTTTTCAGGATTTCTGTGCATTTTGTTATTATTGGGCTATCCTTTCATTCCTAAATCACCCATACATTTGATATCTGTTGGTAAATTTGGCGAAGCAAAATCAATAATATTAAAATGGAGTGAAAGAGAAATCGCCGTCGAATACTGGGAAGCCTACCAAACCTCAATTGATAAATTTTATCTGAACGACATTTCGGGAACAATGACAATTCTAGCCTTATTCAAACACAGACACCTTAGAAGAATTACAATGATTTCAGTTTGCATTTCAAATATTATTATGTGCATTTATTATGGATTGTCATTCAATGCAGCTAAACTACCTGGAAATTTGTTCGTCAATAATGCATTAAATGGGCAAGGGTTTATCAAAGAAATATTAATTGTAAAAGCTTTTTCAGTCTCTTACATCTCAGTTATCTTAAAGATAAAAATAAAGAGCTCGAATTATGAAGGCTATTTTTACATTTCAGCTAATTTTGAAAACTTTAATACGTTATCTGGAGAAAACAAAAAAATTAAAACTTCTGGAAATACCACCAGCTAATCGGTAAAATTTAACAAATACATGTTGCATATTTGAGGCGAGCCAATATTGTTGTGACTTCCTGATAAAATAAACGGAAAGTTTGGTCAGCAATCGAACTTTAGAAATTCATATTCGGAAAGCTCGATTAAAAAAAACATCCAAAAAATGTTCTTATTAAATTATAACTGAGAATATTATCTATCAGCTGACCATTAATGACATTCACGTTGATATTATTAATTTCTTGAATTTTAAAAACCTTCCGAGCCTTTTGCCAGTTGGAGGCTATTTCATTTGTAAATCCGTCATGGATCACATGGATCGAGTACCGCTTAATTCTTATTCAATGGTTTTCTGTGGTTTTAGTGCCTTAGGAAGCATGATATTCAATATTTTAGGATGTAAGTTAAAAATATTTTGAAACCGGCAAAGTAAATGAATGGATGAATTTTAGTTTTGGAAACTTCTCGGGTTTGTGCATTTTTGGGTCAATTTATTATTTGCTGCGTTTTCTGTATGTGGTATGCGCAGTTAGGAGAACTATTTCCGACAACTATAAGAGGAATCGGAATTGGTTTTAATACAATGGCCAGTCAATTAGGTAAATAATAATGAGAAATAATTAATAATAATTAATAATAATTTGAAGTTTTGATGGCTGTTTTTTTTGCAATGGAAACTTTTATCGGAGAAAAATACAATTATATCCCAATGGCTTTATTTGGGTTGATAAGTTTGCTCTGTGGCTACTTATTTTGGCTTTTGCCTGAAACTCGGGGTCATGCGACAATGCAAACGATATCCGAAGCCGAAGATTTTTATATTTTCCAAAGAAATGTTAATA
>SCLH01000285.1:0-12642 GCA_004367855.1 Oikopleura vanhoeffeni | reverse complement strand
TAATTTATAATACTGAAAAGTTCATCATATTATATGATTCATATATCAATTATCAGTTGGCTATAATTTTGAAACATGATATTTTTTTCTACACAAAACACTCCGTTCTGCAACATATGTTTCTTTTGTCAGTAATACAACAAATTATAAATAAAGATAATTATTTTTTACAATAACATAAAAAACCGAGGTGTAGCCTCGCATTTTTTATAGTTCACATCTATAATTGAATTATTTTCCTATATATTTACTCATCTAAGTTTTTTTCTCACAAATTTTTTGAGTCAAAAGAAAGCTGGAAAACACTGAAGATAAAGTTAGCTTACGTCAAGCCGAAATTTTGAAGTTTTAATTGTCAAATTGAAACAAATGTTATTTTTCCACTTAATTTCGGAAAAATATTCAGAAAAAATCTAAAAAAATTTCGAATTTTTTTTGTTCTTATTTGGGTTGTTTTGTGCTTTAAAGAAATTAACGATTGATTTGGTGCATTTTTATGACATAATGACTGCAGAAAATGTAGGACCATGTTTTGAGCTTACTTTCGAAAAATTGAAGCACATCTTTTTCGGAAATTTCTTGACGTGACCTTGAAAAAGTCATATTTTGAGTTTTAGGTCGAAATTCAGATAAACGGCTCGATCGAAGTTTTTATTTGTTTTGAGCTAGCTTTTGCAAAAATTTGAGTGAATTTTGAAATTTACCTCAGAGGAGATAGATTTTACGATGAACAATGTCCAAAAAATGGTGGTCTATAGCATATGATATACTGCATATCTAGGAAAAATATTGCACTTATTGACAAAAACGGCTCCACAGAAGTTTTAAATACTAATTATACAGGTTATGTTAAAATTAAGGTTTACTACAAAATAAAACCTGAGAGGAGACGCAAAAAAGTTTTAACACATGTTCAACCCAAGATGAAGGCTAGTTCTACAAACTGGCTAATCTGGATAATATTCTTGAAGCCGTCTTTGGCTTATATTTTATCGAGAATATGTCAAATTCAGGACCGGGATACCCTTAATTTTGCATCACAGCCGAACAATTAGATAATTTCAAGTACTGTTATTTAACAAAACAATCATTATTCAAAATTCACAAACAAGGAATGTATTTGCAGCAAATTAACTTGATTCAAGATTACGAACAGTTCAAATTATTTTTGTAATCCAGGATTGCATTGAATAAAAAAATTAAACCCTGAAAACAGGCGTTTTCGACTACATTTTTATTTCTTGGAAATGTGGCCAAAAATGTATAACAAACTTTTTTGAGCTTAAAAGTTCATCTTTTTTGTGCATTCAATTTGCATAGTATACATGAATCATTTAATATGGTGAACTAGTTCTGAAAAATAACCTTCATATATATAGAAATTTTAAAGAAATCTGCAACAAAAATAAAATTACTTTCAAACGAGTTGAATCTGCAAGTTGTGAGTAATATTATTGAAGGCTTCTTTGGAAACTTGTCTTTAAGAATTTCATTAAAAGTTTTTCCTGTAATTTTGTCGGTATTTTTCGAAGATGGAAAATTTTCCAAACCAGCAAAGTGCTTTAGTTGTTCAAGGAATAAAGGCTTCACTGTTCCAACCAAGCGTTTCTGCTCTTCTGCGCCGTTGAAACCCAAAATAAAATATCCTGAGAGCGGATTCTCAGCCTTAGAAAAAGAAGGGACAACAGGAATATTTTTGTTACCTCCTGGTGGTCCAACTTATCTCATCTGATAAGGCGGCCGTTTGATACACGTTAATATCCTATACAAAAACCGGCGTGAAAACCTACGTATCTTTTGATATAAAAAAATAATATTAGTTTTTTGACTATCCGATGGTCGAAATTATCTGTATTTTCATTCTGAAATTTTTTAGTTTATCAACTGGAAATTTTATTTTCGGAAAAAAAATATTTTGGTATTTTCTATTGCGATATCCCTGGCTTCACCACTGGTGAAACACCAGTTGATGTTGTATAAGCACAATGATATAGCGCATCAACCAATGCTAAAATTTCATACGATTTTGGCGTAATCGATGTGTCCAAAAAAGTTACTTTTATTCTTTCATGTTATTCATAGACTATGAATCATAGTGGCTCTATGATAGTGCATATAAAATTCAAATCAAAAACTTTTAGTTTTACTTATATATTGATAAAATAGTTTTTGACATTTCTTAAATACACTCGAAGAAGGAAAATTGTTTTGATATAATTATGTATTAATTTCAATGTTGTTTTTATACCGATCGCGTTACAAAAACTCAAATAATCCGTACTGAATGGTTCAGTTTTGCAGATGAGTCTTCCGGTACTGACCTAATCTAGCGGCTAAATAATGCGGTACAAGAGAACGACTGCTTTATTTTAACAAACGGGCAAATGAGGGCAAAGTTTTGTCATGAGTCGGAATCATTATTTTTGAGAAAGTTCCAACCCATTTACTCCTAATAAATTATATTAGATTATATGCTGTACTTGGTGTTTGTTTTGCAGGTTATCTCACGGTACAACCACTTAGCGGAAAAGTTATGCATATACTGTGGATCATGCAGTCTGTTCAAATTATCACCTTACAAATCTCTGCAATAAAGAGTTTTTTAAAAATGAAAAAAAAGTCGTGAAATTTCTAACCACCCTAACGCATAATAGACGATGCACTTTGAGAAAATAATTTTCGTTCAACCAATTGGGTACAGAAATATTTACCCATTTCTGTACCCAAATAGGTCTAAATAAATAATTTGGATCAGACAATTTGGGTACAAGACGTATGTAAATCTTTTTTGTACCACCAAGGCAAATATGCTGAGACAAAAAAAGATGATTGACAAAAATTTGGGTTCAAGAATACGTTTCCAAAAGTTTGTTCACTATGGCCACCTTTTGTACTAAGCAAGCCGAACGGATCAGTGCCCATGTCTGAAAACTTGGAAAGCATCGCTGAGCTGAAATTTCAATAAAATAAAAGTAAAAAATTTTTGAAAATTAAAGTACGACAAATTTTCTCCACAATTGAAATTCAAAAAATAAATTTTATTTTGATTAAAAAAATACTTTTTTTATTAAATAGTAAAAAAAGAATTTAAGGTATCCTGCATCCTGCATTTCTGCAGTTGATTATGTCAAAAAAAGCCGCCAAATTCAATTGTTTATGTTTTGAACGCATAAAAGCCGAATGACAACAAAAAAAATCGAAAATTTGTGTTTTTTCGATTTTTTCTACTAGTAATATTCTTTCTCAAAAATAACGGTTTGTGTCAAATTGACCTACAAAAACTTCAAATATGGGTTGACGTAAGGACACTTTCTATTCAATTGTTCCCCAGCTATTCTTTTGAGGCCCAATTTCAGAAAATTGAAGCACATTTCTTTTCAGAAATTTTCCACGTGACCTTGAAAAATTCCATGATTTTGAGTTGGTGTCAAAATTGCAAAAAATCGTAACTGGAAGTTTAATGTGTTTAGAACTAGCTTGTGCAAAAATTTGAGCAATTTGTCAAATTAACTGGGAGAGAAGATTTTTGGAGGCGTAATGTCCAAAAACGGTGGTGCTTCTGCATGTTCTAAGAAAAATCTAACATTACGACAAAAACGCCACTGTAAAAGTTTGAATAGTAATTATTACAGATGTTAAAATTGTACGTTTATTTTCAAATAAAACCTGAGAGGAAGAAGATTTTTTCCGTTTTAGCTCAGGTCTCTGTTCGTTTAATGTGTTGGGAGTGTAAGAGCATAACACAATTTGACACTTTAACGCAAGTGAAGGCTAGTTCACAAATTGGTAATCCTGAATTATATCCTCGAGTCTTCTGTTTGGGCTAATATTCATCGAGAATGCAAATTAGGAGCAGGGGATAATAAAAATACCTTTAAGGAGATTAAGCATTGATTTCAGTTTTTATAGATATATATATTGGCACATAATGTGGGAATGGTGAATACTAATTTGCTTATGTATAAACATAAATGTGGATGAGTTCAAAATTTGCAATTTCCGCATTCTTTTCAAAAATTCCCAAATTTAGCCCATTTTAATAAAAAGATAATAATTTTCATTATGTGTTTGTTCAAAGTTATGATACTGTTGTACACAGAAGTACTGTTTAATAGAGGGGCCGAATAAATACCATTATAGTTGAAAATTATAAAATCATTAATGTTTTAACTTACATGTTAAGTTTATAAAGAACATCCTTCCAGTGTACATAGTATATACAGTACTTACTCAAAAAAAAAAAAAAAAAAAAAAAAAAAAAAAAAAAAAAAACACCAAAAAAAAAAAAAAAAAAAAAAAAAAAAAAAAAAAAAAAAAAGAAAAAAAAAAAAAAAAAAAAAAAAAAAAAAAATAAAAAAAAAAAAAAAAAAAAAAACAAAAAAAAAAAAAAGAAAACATAAAAGCGAATCAGCAACCATCATTTAAGTTTGGCTTTTCACATTCTGCAACGAAAGCCAACATTTCATAAAACATTTCCATCTGTATTAGGTTTAAAAAAAGAACCATATCCTCAGTCACACTTTTGTTAATATCCGGCCAGTGAATGGAAAACGTTGGTGTTTTAATAGTAGGCGGGATATTCAACACAGTGGAATAAGGGATATGCCACTATGAATTATGATTTTTAGTTGATCCCCGTAGTGAACATTGGATTTTTTATGAGATAACAAGAATCTTGAATGATACTGTATTTCAGAAGTAATTTATTAGATATTAATAAGGTTAGACATTTTGAGAGAAGATAGATTTTCTCTTTTATATGAATTTCCGTCTATTAAGACAATTATTTGTATGGATCAGAAAAAAAGTATATGTTTTATTTCTCTAGTTGTTATGTTTTTCTTTTTGGGTGGCTTGGATGCTTTCCTGTGTTTAGATAACCCAGAAAAAGAACATAATTATGGGAGATCATTTTGCGGCGGAATATCGAGCCCGAAAGTGTCCTCCTTATTTTAATTTCAAGAATTTGGTGAGTTTCAGAAATGTGCTCATACGACAACTTCGATGATTGAAGCAATATTTTGCATTTATCGAGTTAACCAGCAATGAAACTAGATAACATCTACAAATTATACAAATAAGGGTTACTATCGGGATTAATTTTCATATTATATTAATTTGGTACGTGGCACAACTGTCTATTTATATAATATTTGAAATAATGATTAGACGTTCTCACGAATTGCCGCATGGTGGTCCTCAGCGGCTGTACGATGAACATGGTGCGCGGCGATCCTGTTTACAAGCTATTCCTCACGTCTCTATCACTTTTGTAAGGAAAGAATAAAAGACGCATTATTCCAAACGCTTTTAGCGGTTGGCCCTAATGGGTTGTCAAAGTGGATTGGTTTTGCGTGTGTTTTACCGTTCCTTTTTGCGTAGGTGTAGCAAAAATAAGGGAAACAGGGATGGGGATAAAAATGCGGTCGGGATGTGATCCCTAAAGGGAGTCTGTCGCGATTTTAAGGCCAAAAACAGGGTTTTATCAGCGTCGGCCTCAATGAATACAGAAACAGCACGAACATATGGATTATCAGTTAGGATAATTGAACATTACTGCTCCAAAAGACAACATCAGAGCCTCTGATTAGCCGACCAATCAGGAACGACCTTTCAAAAAGTGGCACTATTTCAAATCAAAAGCCTACTCCTCCCGAGTTTTGAAGATAGAGAATAACTTTTATAGCTTTATTGACCACAAGAAGCGTGGCAGAGCCCTGGTTGAGTTTATACTCACAAAAAATTATCCAGCTCCGGCGCTAATAGCAAAAAACTTTTTTTTTTTTTTTTTTGGCAAAGTTTTTTGCTATTTAAGCGCCGAATAAAATTTTGAGTAAAACTCAATAGGGGCTCTCCCACGTTCTTTTGGTGGTCAAAAAAGCTATATAAAAGTATTCTCCTATCTTCAAAAATCAGGGAGGAGTAGGCTTTTGATAGTGAAAATAGTGCCAATTTTGAAAGAGTCGTTCCTGATATGGCGGCTATCCAGAGGCCTCGAGTGTGTTTGTGGAACAAGATTAATGCTTCAATTATCCTAACTGAAATCCATTAGTTCGTGCTGTTTCTAGTATTTCATTGAGGCGACGCTGAAAAACCCTGTTCTTTGGCCTTAAAAATGGCGACCCGATACTCCTTAATAACTGGCACAGGGTCGACCCAAAAATTATTCTGATAATCTTTTGTAGATTAAAGAAAATATACTAAATGGCCTTTCTCAAAAGTTGTTTCCCTGATAAGATGAAGTACAAAGGAACATCTTTACGAACCGCTTTACCCCCTTAACTGCACCTTTATTTTTTACCTTGAATATCTTTTCCCAACGGAACTTAATTTCAAAAGCTTTACTTTATTTAGCGCGTGTTAGAATCCCACTATGTTGTCTTAGTACTGTCTTGATATAAGGATAGGCAAGGGTGTTTGATATTGGACACGCTTAAATGACCGTCGTTGAAATCATCATCAGCAATCACAAGACTTCATGTGGGATTCGAACTCGCGCTATAGAGAAAGTTAACTTTTGAGATGGATTCAGTGTAAAAAAGATATGATCCACTCACTTCGGTTATCTGTTGTTTCAATTAAAAACCTTGAAATAATTCAGGTGTAAAAAAATTAATGTTACTAGTTAATTTGTAACTTCGGATTGCGAATTAAAACGACACATAAACGTTGAAAAAGTAATAGAATGCTTTACATGTGTCCACATTCTAAAAAATACTAAAAAATTGATAGTTATCTTAAAAAGTGTTAAATTAGTCTGAAAAATTAAGTAACTCTAAAGATTCCTACTTATTAATACTTAAATAATTAAAGGTGAAATGAGGGATTAAACCCGGACCCCTTTCGATCCAACAACGGCTGACATGTTGCCAATCACGCACAACGACCATGGGGGGGGAGGCGAAGTATAATTCTCTCTTCCAAAGTCCATTTGCAAAGTTCGAACTGCACCTTTGTAGATGTCAAAGAGCAAACCTTTCGGTTTAGGTCTGCCATGTTCACTTCGATTTTATAACGAGTAGTAATTCATATACTATAATGAAGGCTGTTAATATTTAATGAAATCTTGTCTGAACTGGTAGGCGATCTGGCTTGTCGCTGTCATCATGGTCCACTTCCGCTTTACCGTGATGGTCATTTACGGTATGGCCTATACGCGACGCGCGCGGTATTCCTTTTAAGAACCTAAAATAAATATATTTGAAAAAACGATACTTTTGATTCTATAGTCACTAAATGTAATTTTCGAAAAAAAACACTATATGAAAATTATGATCATTTTTTCGATTTTTAAAACAAAGTAAATTTATTTTTTGAAAAAAAACACATAAGAAAATTATTGATGCATTTTTATTTTGATATGATATAATATCAGAAGTATGCGGAAATTGAAATTTTGAACATATGCCACATTATGGTATTTAAACATAAGCAAAATAAGTATTCTAACATTCCCCACATCTATGTGTTAAGATATGATGATTTTTATAATTTCATTTATGTATTAATTACATAAGTATCATTAAGTCTTTAAAATAAAAACACGTACTTAAGATGTTTAAGAGCATGTGGGCGACGCATAATTGAGATTACTCAGAAATTGTTTTGATAGCCCATTTTGTAGAGATTCCACTGAGTTTTTTAAAGCCTAAGATTTTCTGAATTTCTGATTTTTTTCAAAAAAGTAATTTTGAGAAATTTTTGAAGATTTTGAGAAATTTTGAAGTAAAGGTAACCAATTTCGATCTAGAATTTATTGTCACTTTCAAATTGCGATGTAGAACACTAACTCGAATACTGCGCAAAAAAGTAAATTTTCAATTTTATTTTTTTTTACATCAAAAAGTGTAAAATTTAACAAAAAACTAGAAATCACAATCGTCCTGAGACTTGGAGAAAAATGAAAGGGCTTCATTGGCACCTGAATTCAGCCTTTGGGTGAATTTGATTACAAATTGAGAAAATTTCTGGGCGATAATATTTAAGAGGATAGGCGTTTCGCGAGGCTCCAAATAAGCTTGACACTAGAGGCAAAATTTTGAAAAGAAGGCTCATTTGGGATGGAGATATATTTCATTTCTACATTGCAAATATCATAAAAAGTGATGAGAGATGAATGAGGAATAGCGCTTTTTAGTGCTTTTAGGAGCGCCTACGTAAAAAACATTTTCTGAGCGTAAGGTTGAGGTATCAGAATGCTCTGAATAGTACTGGCACTCCGTCGAGTTGTACTACGTATTTGAGAAAAAAATTATTTTGAAGCCAGGTTTCTCAGAAACTCACATTGAGAAATGTGTGAACACAAAGATCCCAAATTACGCCGCACAGTCCTTAAGTGAAAATGATTAACCTCCAGGGTAAGTAGTTCTATTATCCATTATTGATGCCCGGGTAACACTTTAAATTATTCCCTATTCTGGTTTAAAGGCAAATAAGTTTTTAGTGTTACCGGGGCATCATAATGTGTGCAAAAGTACAAAATCTTTAGAACTTAAATATTTTGAGATTAATGTTAAGGGGGAATAATATCATTAAGTACTCAAAAATGAAATTTAGATCATAAAGTATTATTGGCTTTTGCCCATTATATACTGACGGCCTGAAAGGTACACAATAAGGAATCGAACAATAATGAACGCGAACATTTTAGGAGAAGAGCTGGATTTAGAGGGGTGATGTAAGTTATTTTTGGAATTGCAAGGCTTCGTACGGCTGAACCAATAAAGATAACAATTACGAAACATAGATTAGAAAGATTATCCTTCAAATAGCAAATTCATTTACACACTCTGGTACACTCAACTAACCATCTGGTCAACCCGGTTAAAGACGAGTAGTTGTTTTAAAAACAGGGTTTTAGAGCTTATATGAAAATTTTTGAGATTTGATGAGAAGCAGCAAAATTGTCTTATTTAGTGACTGGGATTTTTTTTTGATTTTTGCTCAGAGGCCGGCAATATGGTCGATTGTGGCGTAAAGGATTTTTCGACTTTTATATAATGCTCGTTTTGGCATAAATATAAAATTCTAATTTGAAGATATGAGAAGGTACTTTATTGTTGATAATATTGAATGGGAGTATTTTTAAAAATTGAAAAATTAGTTGATAATCACAATAAATGCGCGAAATTGAATATTTGACCCCAAAAGCGATGATAAGAGAGATTAAGGACGCCATAGATTTATTTACGTATTTTTGCTGAAAACGACTCAGCCTTGCTTATTCAGCAACTTTGCCTGATGAAACAGACGAATGCGATCAAAATCGAAGCACATTTTAAAGAAAAAATTCACGTGACCTTCAAAAATCATATTTGAGGTTGAATTGAAAAGAGGACGCTTCTAGAGGTGTTTATATTTCTTCTGAGCTAGTGTTTGTGAAATTGGGTGAATTCAAAAATAAAACCTAGAGCTATAGAGAAAAATGCTAAATCGGTAGTTTTCTGCTATTTCAAAAAAACTATTGTATTTGAAAAAACGCTTCTGAGGACTCAAGTTTAGATAGCACACGTGTTTGTTAAGATTGAACTGCCAAATAAACTTGGGAGTAGTTGATTTTGGAAATTTGTCAAGGAACACCTTACTGGTAACGTATTTAGAGTGTATCGGATCAAAATAATTATGACTAAATAGTTTGACAAGATTAAGGCTAGATCTACAACATGGCTAATCTTAATTGTCCATAGTGTCTCTGTAGGCTGATTTCGAAAAAGTCAATTCAAGCCACCAGTACATTAAAGATGTGGTGTCGTGATTTGTGGTTTTTGCTATCCGATTCTTGACAAACAGGCAGCGGTTTACAAAACTTTTGCAGCTTGAAGAACAACTCTTCAAAAAAGCCAGGCTTATTAACTTCTAAAAACACTTCAGTTTGTATTCTTCTACTCATTCTGTCGTTTATATTTGTGTGACAAGCTCCAGAAAAACAACAAAAACACGAAAAAACAAACATGAAGGCTTGTCCACAAGATATTCTTCCGAGTTTACGAGATACAGGTATGCGGCTCATACTGCATATGGAAGCACAAGACTTGTTTGACATTTCACTAGGTTTTTCTCAAATTTTGATTACGTCTCTTGGGCATGTCAACTTTTCATTTTATTATGATTTCGACAAAATTTTAGAAACAAAAAAATTAAAATTGTCTTGATTAAAAAGTTTTGTATCATACCGCTGCCTGTTTGTCGAGAATCCGCATAGCAAAACCCCAAATCAGCGACACCCCATCAAAGAATTTCATTTGAAATTTGGTACCACATCCACAAACCCCGTCGATTAAACACGCGTATTTCAATGAAACAAGGATCCTAGACTTTATATCGGAAAAAGATTTTGAAAATACTTAAAATTGTCTGGATTTCAATTTTATAAGGCTATTTTTTGTTTTTTGGCTCAGAAGGCCGGAATTTGGTCGAATGTGACAAAAACGGCCTCTTTGGAGTTTTGTATAAAAAACAACTGCTAAGTATACTATTACCTGCACGCCACATTCCATAGTCGAAAGTGCCTATGATTATCCTTAGTTTGTTAAAATTATTGTTCACTATTTTGTCACTTTCTGTTATTAATCGAGCCAAAAGCGAGTGCCTTTTTTGCAGCAGTTGAGTAAGATCATGCGATAAAATAAAAAGATTTT
The DNA here is from genome assembly GCA_004367855.1 of Oikopleura vanhoeffeni. NCBI lineage: Eukaryota > Metazoa > Chordata > Appendicularia > Copelata > Oikopleuridae > Oikopleura > Oikopleura vanhoeffeni. Next base: position 2,005 of record SCLH01000285.1, on the reverse strand, counting down.
TTTGATCAGTACAAAATTATAATTTTTCCATTAATTAGCAAAAAATATTTTTTTCCACTAAATATTTTTTCATTTTCTTCAAAAAAAATACATTTCTTCTAAATAGTGAAAAAAAAAGTTTTTTTAAGTCCAAAAATACTTAAGGAGTTATAAGCATGACTAAGTATTAAAATCATAAAGTCATTCAAAAATGGCCACTATGATGTTAAAGTAGTTAATGAATTTAACTCATAAAGAATGTTAGTAAATATATGTATAAATTACTATAATGATCCAACAAGTGTGTGAAACACTTATCGAACAGCCTTAATTAAAGGGTAGTCAACTTTTTTTCAAGCTCCAAAATTATTTAAGTTATTGAACAAAAAAGACACTTCTAAGTAATTACTGAATTGGAAATGTGCGTTTCCGATCTAGTGATAAAAGACAAGTACAAAGTGTTTAACTGCAGACCCTTATTAAACTTACCATGAGATTAAATTATATACAATGAACTCAATCATGGATTTAAAAAACTGATGTATCCAGTGAGACAAGAATAAACATATAATCGGTAGCCGATACACATCCAGAAGTAAAATATTTTAGAAACTTTCCACTCAAAGATGATATTACTGACAAAACATAAACTTAAAAACTTTCAGCAAAAATAAGACGTGTAGATACACTAGGGTACAATAACAGATTTTATCTGTATTTAGGGCGTAATTTATCAAATTTTACGTTCAACTGTTATGGCCTAAACAAGTCTGTAGAAGAGTTAAACATCGAATGCGTCTAAGTGCAGTGTAACTACACGATAAAAATTGTGGAGAAATAAGCCTATCACTGGGTGTTGACTGAAAACATGAGCTGACAAGTAAACCAAGAGCCGTGTGTAGTGATGATAATTTCCGTACAGCACACCATTCACATAAAAAGGCGTCGCATTTAAGAAAATTGATCATGAATTATAATCTTTTATATGGAAACTTTTCCAACTATCGTAGCGCTGCGTCTGCTGGATGAATGCACATCATCTTTTGCCGGACGAGTTTCCTGAGACAGGTTCAGTCTATAAATTCAACCATCAGATGATATAAATCCGGAGTATAAACATGGTGGAGATTACTCACCTCATTAAGACCAACACCAACATTATATGAAACCGATAGCCAACAGTGAAAAAACTTGGAACATAGTAAGGTTCGAACCGGGAGAATTCAATTAAAAAAAAAGTGAATTACTTTGAGAGAATATTTTCAAGGAACGAGTTTAAAAGTTCCAACCCCTTTCTAAACGAGTGAAAACGGAGATAAGTTATTATTTTTGTACGAGGACAGAAAGTGAAAACGTTTATCTTTTCTTGTACGAAGTTAATTAACTTAGGACCTGTGATGCAGATGCAGACTGTGTTTTAACAGAGTATCGAGGAGTTCTATTGTAATGTTAGAGGACCTGAATAATACTGAGAGGATATTTTAAACTTAAAGGTAAAAGAAGGAGAATAAGTTGAACCATAATTTATGGGTGTATGGGAGATAAAAAGTTTTGAGAATACATAAGATTTAACTCAAACGATTCGAAGTAAATTTCAACGTGATCGTCGATTTCAAGAAAATTATTTTACAGACATCCACGTAACTCTTCAGGTGTAAAGAAGACGAAATTAATAAGTGATTAAAATAACTAATGCTTTATTTTATTCAGAACCCGTGAAAAAGTCGAAAAGTTTAAATAGGTACAAAATGGCAAGTTTTAAATCCAGTGTATGTATGGTGTTTTGATGCATTGCGCAAATACATCTGGAGTTCTCAATGACAGAATTTTTTTGAGTCAACCGCATCATTATTGTTGGCTTGTGTTGGTGATAACGGTGCTTGTATTTCCGTATTAAATTGAGAATTTTGCAAGAATAGAACTTTTCAATGAAAGTTCATGTCCTTTGCATTTTCTTCATGAACTTGACAGTTCGATAGCGGTCTTGAGTGGGATTGGTACGGAATTGGCGCTGGAGAGGCGTCAA
>SCLH01000284.1:407574-423332 GCA_004367855.1 Oikopleura vanhoeffeni | reverse complement strand
ATAGTTAGATTCCACGCAAAAACCTACGCATTTGAAATATAAATTTATTCGTTCCTGGCGTGCGGCGGCGTATAGTTATAGGCAAAAGATAGTGCTTTTTTTTCAAACGTTCCTAGGCAAAAGATAGGCGTTTTAAACCAGATTTTTAGACCAAGATTATCCAGTCGGCGCGACAATGAAAAATACACTATTTTAAAAACATGTTCAGATTGCCCAATGAAGTGTCGGTATTTCAAGAAGTTTAAAAACATGTTTTCAAGTCTCGCAGACAATGTGGCTAGCTTGAAAATGGGCCAATAGTTATCCAGATAAAAATATTTAGTTTTTCTGTTTTCTGAGAGTGATTTACTGTGAGCATATTTTTTTCATATTTTCATTGTTTCCTTGACATTTTAAGGATTTTTCATAAATCTTTTTCGAATTCATGTTATTTAAAATGAACTTTATTTATTTTTTTCAATAAAATTAAATTTATACATCCTAGAAGATTGTAACGAAAATAAATTTAAAATCACCAAAAATTCTTACTCTGACCATATTTTAACGCAATTTTAAACTCTGGATATTGTCCAAATTGACCAATCAGAGCACATTTCCCAAAAGTACGCGTATAGTTAGAGTGTACGCGATAGTTAGAATTACGCGTATAGTTAGGGTTTTTGGCAACTAACTTTCTAACTATACGCCGTACCCCCTGTATGACTTTTTGAAGACGATATTAATAAACTTCAGACATTTTCGGGTGATACTGCGCTAAAAGTCTTGTTTTTAATTCTGCACAGTGAAAAATTTCCTCAATATCAAAGTTTTTTTTCCAAATGGTCAAAAAAGCCAAAAGTAGAGAAAAACAACTTTATTGATATAAAAATTGACCTTCAATTGCGTTTTGATATAAAAAAATGTTCTTACTATCTAAAGAAATGGCGCCTATTAGAATAGCGCCCGCAATTTTATTTGAAATTATTTGCTAGCATGAAATTTTTAAATTTAGTGCCAATGGCACTTATCGAGTGTACAGCCAAGTGTTAAAATTTCATCGATAGTTTAAAAAGATAATCGCGCGACCAAACTCATAGTTGACATACGGAGATAGATACCAGAAAAATTAAATAAGTGATTCTGCTGATTTTATTGAAAAATTCAAAAAACTCCTAATAAAAATTTTGGTCTTGATTTGCAGAAAATTTCATAATATTCTAAAAAAGTCGATAAAAATTGAAAAATAAAAAATTTATGATTTTTCAAAACAGCGGTCAGAATATAGTAGGCATCCATGAAAAAAAGTAAAAATGGCTTTTTTATTGTTTTTACCCACAGATTAAGGGGTACTGGTCGCTGGAATTGACTTTTCTGGATGAGAAATCAGCCTAACCGAGAAACTATGGGACAATTAAGATTAGCCATGTTGTAGATCTACCCTTAATCTTGTCAAAACCATTGGTCAATGACTTTTTTTTCCGATACACTCTGAGATACGTTACCAGTGCAAGGTGTCCCTCGACAAATTTCAAAATCTATCTCCTCCGAGGTTTATTTAAAAGCAGCTCAAATATAACATATCCGTATGACTTATAACTTAGGTCCTCTGGAAGCGTTTTTTCCAAAAATCACTTCAGTTCTTCTAGAAATCGCAGAAAACTACAGATTTTTTGCGATTTTTAGCATTTTTTCACCAAAAATCAATCTCCTCCTAGGTTATATTTTGGAATCACTCAAATTCCAGCAACACTAGCACAGAACAAATAGAAACTCCTTACGAAGCGTTTTTTTTTCAAATTCCGACCCAAAACTCAAAATATAAATTTTTGAACGTCATGTGAAAAATTTCGGAAAAAAAATGCGCTTCGATTTTTTCGAAAGTAGTATCAAAAGAAAGCCACGAAAACACTGATCAAAAAGTTGGCTTACGTCAAGGTGAAATTTTCAAGCTTTATTTGTAAATTAAAGCAAACGTATTTTTGAACTTCATTTTGAAAAAAATACTTAGAAAAAAATCGAAAAAACACGAAAATTTTTTTTGATAATTTGGTCGGTAGTACACTAGGTAATCATCTCAATCAATTTGGACTATGTTCAAAGCCCTAAATGTCTCATAAAACCAGCGGACCAGTACCCCTTAAATGAACAATAACATAGAAAACATTTTGGACGAAAAGTGCGGAAAATTTTCATAATGTTTTGATTTTTTTTTGAAATTTTTACGATTTTAAAAGTGAAAACTCGAACTCAAATTTTTCCTAAAATGGATAAAAATGATTTTATCAGGCTTAAACATATTTATCTCGGTTCAGCTAACTATAATAAGCATACAAAAATATACTGACTTATTATTTTCGTAAGTTATATTGACTCCAGTTTGCCGCGTTTATGGCACCCCCTTAAGAAATAGATGTGCGAACTTGGAATCTGGCATAGAATTATTTAAATTTCAAGAGGCTCTTGTCTCGAATTATTGCCGTTACATCGGACAAACCCCTGTCAACTGACCAAATTAAATTTGAAAAAAATTTCAAGGGGATTTAAAAACTCTTAAAAATTGTTCTAAAACGTCATCGTTATAAGCTCCTTGTTCAAATCTTGCGTTTATGCCGGACTTTATCCGACCAGGTGGGACAATTAGATATAACCCGATTAAAATAATTTTCTGGGGATAACTTTTTACGAAAATATGTATATGTTCCAAAAACCATTTGACCTTTTCAAAGTACTCTAACCGACTGAAACTAGATGTCAAGTAATAAAAAATACTGTTGATTTCACGCAGTATGTAAAACATACAATGTACAGGCTGAGTATTTATTTTTGTAGGGTTTTGAGTGGAGCAAAAAGGGTAGGCAATTTTCCTTTCTTCGCGTTTTTTCATCGGATTTTAGAGCTAGTGAAGCATAAGCCATAATAAATTGGATACTCAACTAGTATGCAGACCAATTCAAAATAATATAACACCTTATTCAGGTTTTCTAAAGAGATGGAAAAATATGAAAAAAATTGGCGAATATAGGGTTAGGAATGCAAAAAACTGAAGATTTAAAAAAATGGTTAATAATTAATGTTGATGGTTTTTTTAAACACAGAAAATTGAATCGAAAGCTAGATGAAATAATAAAAACTTTTCATGAAATTTTCTTCAAAATTTAAACATCAAACTCAGAATCTGATCTTAAAAATTGGGTCATAGACGAAAGCTGTGAATAAATTTCAAAATTAATTTTCGGCACTTTTCTAGAGGTTGGACTGCCGTTTCCAAACGTCGAAAAAACAATTTTTTAATCTTAAAGATGTATCAAAACCATTTCTATGCACACAAAGTATATTAAAGTTTCTACTGTTCTCCGTTTAACCTTGAGGCGCAATTTAAAAAGGTCCAGATTGCCTCGACCGCCCCCTTAAAGGACACATTGGAAAATGTGGAAAAATATGCTTCGATTCGCTCAAAAACACTTTTCAAACATCGATAAATAAACCGAAAAATAAATTCGTCAACCCAATATCTTGAAGTTTTAGTGCTCAAATTCAAACAAACGTTATTTATTGAGTTTATTACGAAAAGATATTGGGAATAATACAAAAACCGACTTTCGAGTCTTTCATATGAAATTATTATAATAATTTGATAATTTTTTTCTTATTTCAACAAGATTTTAAACCCGAATTTTTTAAACATGACAATTTCTATGAAAACATTACTTTATTGCATTGGAAAAAGCAATATCATTCGAGACAGTTTTTTCTACAGTTTGTATAGAAAGTAAGAAATAATGCTTGAATCAAGCAAAATGCAATCAAGTTTTTGTCCCCTGGATAAGCTGAGACTTCTGTTTTACTGACGCAATCCCTTATCTCATTATTGGCTCTAAATTGAGCCGCCAGCTCAGGATTGGCAATAAGCTAGAAAATTGGCTTAGACAAAAATGACCTCAAGAGCAATAACAAAGCAGGCTCAGCTGGAAATTATCTTTCAACTTTTGAGAGAATGAACTTTATTTGTAATATTTTCGACAAGAGAAAGCTTGATCGTTCCTAATCAAAAATAAGTTTTTCCGGAAATTACTTGCTACAACGTAAAATATGGAAATTAAGATATTGTCAGATGCGTTAACGGTTATACCCTGTGCGGAATGGTTTTCGTTGTATGCGCTCGGTGACGACACCTCCTTTTTTCTGGCCAAAAAAAGTCACGGTCGTTGTGTTTTGAAACACAGCTGCGAAGATGTTGGTTGGGTGTACTTTGAGTACAAAATTTGTACTACAAATAAGGGGTGAAAGGTATTATTAGTCAAAATAAAAAGTATGTCAAACTGCTGAGGTTCACGTTGGATATATATGGAGTTCGATGCCGAGAATTTGAAGATTGTGAAGATGAGGCATCAACCGAGAAGTACGTTATAACTTCAGCTGTAGATAATCATATTGGCACTTATTTAATCATGAAATAAAGTATAAATGTATTGAAAAATAAAAAAAAAGTTGATCGAGAAATGAAAAGACAAGTCCAGTAATACCGGTCCGGTATAATTAAACAATTTGTCTTTTGTTATTTTGAAATTAGAAATACAGGTACGTTTTACATGTACGTTTTAATACTTTCAAAAATTGGAATTGAAAAATAATGACACCGTACGAGTCAATAAATTCTATATTAACCAGAAAAGCGTCAAAAAACTATGAAATTTTCGATAAAATTAGCCAAAATCATTGTATTCTCAAAGTCTCTGGGCCAAAGAGATCCGACTTTTATTTACAGACTGTGTTTGTACCCATGTTTTAAATGTACAATCAAATAAATATCATCTAATACAACAACAACACATCTTAATTTCATATATCAATTACGGAGCCTCCGGGTAGTTTTTTGTTAGATTTTTAGCCAATTTTTTTAAATAATTTGGCGTTTGAAAACTTATCCGATTAAGTCATTAGATAGCTCAAACTGAGCACAACTATCAAGATATAGATAGAGTAAAAAAATGGTCTTAATTAGACCCTTTTTTTCAATTTTTGAACTAAAATTGATAAGAAAACAATTTAAGTAATCTCCGGAAAAAATGGTCCGATTCAGATTAGTCGGTATCAAACGCCGAATTGTTTAAAATTTTTGGCTTAAAGTCTAGCAAAAAACGACCAGTTGAAAAATTATAATCAACGATTCGCTTTTAAAAAATTATTCGACTTCTTAATCCATAACAATAATGCCACCTTTTTCTTAAATTTAAATGACCAGTAACATTCGAATTTTGAGCAATTCGGTATCAGAGCAGACAATTCATCGAGACAAAGATCTTTTGAAATTTATTTTCACAATAAAAAGTTTTAACACGTTCCATTTATGCAGAGTCTGGAAATCTTACTTGAATTCTCACGGTTTTCGATCTTTTAATTCCTGAATTTGTTAATGCGCTTAGAGAATTATAATTTATCAATAATGATTGAATCTGGATTTTATCAAAAGTATTGCATTTTGAAGAGGATTAAATCTTTAGCTGACTTTAATGATTTTTTCGAAACAACTAGCAAAAATCAGATAGAATTCATCATTTGTTACTCATTTAATTGTCATCGATACAATAAAAATAAAATCAGTGTCGTAAAAAGTGTTCTGATATGAAAAAATGTTATAGAATTCATTAAATGTAATCAAAATTATTGTTAAATTCTACGTAAAAGAGGTGTTCAAATAACTTTGAGAAATATCAAAGATGATGCCTATGCGGCCTTTTTATATCAGTCGTCATAACTTTGAGGCATTGACGAATGGAATCACATGATTCTTGAAAATCGTCTGATGTGATTGAACACTGCATCAAAGTTATGACGCTTGATTAAAAAGGCCGCATAGGCATCATTTTCGATATTCCCTTTGAATTTTCTCTCAAATTGTCTTTATAGAGGGACGGACTAAAATAATAAAATAGGTTTTGCACATAGTATGCTCAAATTGTCCTTATAAATGATGACCTTATAGACAGTATCCGCTGTATAATTTGAATTTTTCTTTCAACTTATCTTGATGACTCAAATTTACACTAAAATAATTCTACTAACGGAGGGTAAATTGAAGCTTTTGAATAAAATTTTGGAGAAGAAATTTTTTTTTGATTTCTCCAGTGGTGAAATCCCAATATAAAATTTTTGGTAAATATTTTAAATTTTGCTTAGAGAAGGGAAATCGCTGTAGTTTATACATATATTTTTAACCTTTGTGGTAGCAAATATTTGTGTTTTATAAAAAAAAAATTCTTAAAATTGTTTTTTCATTAAAAAAAAATTTCTTCAAAATTTAGGTCACATCCGAGATTTTGTGAAAAACAAATTAAAACTAGGGATTCAAAAAAGGTCAAATTTTTTCTTGGTTAACTTGCTAGCCAAAGTTTGATTTCAATTTATTACCAATAAAAAGACGGCCGACCGGTGAATATTGATGGCCGGGGAATTATTATTTCGGAAAAAATAAATCCAAGAAACTCGTTCGAAGAAACACAAAACAATTAAGCTGATGATTTCGAGGGATGATAATGAATATTTGTATTTTATATACTGTATAATCAACCCAAATATAGTTTGATTGATTTTTTCGTTCAAATTAACTAAAGCGAATACACAAGGACATTGACAAAATTAAGAGATTATTATGTGAGATTATTATGAATTCTATTTATAATGAAGTCGTTTGAATCACAAAATATGTAAAATCACATGATTTTTGATAATTGACCAAAAATTCACCATTAAAAATGTATCAATTTTAAAAAATTTCAATGATAAAAAAGTTTAAATAAAGTGACTTTCATTTTCTGAAAAAGCTCTGAAATTAAAAGACCTAGTATAACTTATATATTCGGTTTAAGTTATGAATTTTGCGATTTGATATATTTCTGAGTAAAAGTTTTGAAATCTAACATAAAATCTGTTTATAATAAAAATTAAAAGTCGTCTAGTTTTTTGAGAAAACCTTAAATTCAAATATTTCACTGGAGTTTCATAGGGCGTATCAATTCAGTGTTTTAAAGCCTTATTTATGTTATCAAAAAAATTTCCAGAATTGAAATTTTATCTGCACGACAACATTTTTACTAAAATTTGAAGAATAACCTGTTCAAAATAACATCTTCACACGATGTTCTGAAAAACTAGTTTGAGATCCAATAATTAAAATTTTTTATTTGATCTACGTCGAAAGATTAAATATCCCCATTATTTGCCAAAATGTGATTTCAAATATCCAAATTAGATTTCTCAATGTCACTCTTTTTCGAATATACTTACTGGTTGCATTTAAAGAGAAAAAAACAGGCTTCTCAGAGTCGATTCAATGAAATTCTAAGAAGAAAATTAACATATCTGTTCAAGAGTAGTGATAATAAAACAAAAATCTTGCTCTCAATATTCATATTGGCTAACCAATCAGAAACAAATATTCAAAAGTGACGATATTTTCACTTAAAATGTTTCTTCTCTCTGAGTTTTTAAGGGGGTTGTGGGTGTTAATAAAGCAAGAGTTGGAAAGAATATTGTTTTTTTGTTCTCGAATCGTGGGAAAAAAAACGATTATGAAAACAAATAAAGCTCTGATTGGTCGCCTCTTGACAACACCACGTACAAGAAACAACCCACGCACGCATCATTGTATGGTTATTTTTTTCCCTCACCTGTGCCATAGAAATTATATACTATGAAAATCCTTTTTTCACGCTAAAACCAACAACAACAGAATTCCTTTTTCAATTAACGAGAGTTTTCGCAGACGTCATAGGTTTCATAAATAGTATGTTTTTAATTCACATGTGAAGCAAATTGAGCGAGATTTAACGGATTTTCAGAATTTCATTTTACCGCCTAAAAACCGAAGGAGATTTTTTTAAACCGGACAAATTACCAACTATTGAAAACGTCGTACTTTCACGAAACATCTTTGTTTGAATCATTTAAAGAAAAACTGACCGATAATTAACCCTTTTGTGAATTGAGAACAATATTTTCAACCGGTTTTCTAGTACGCGCACCGTGGAGCCACCTTCACCAAAATCAAAAAATTTACTTGCAGTTGATAGAGAAGGTTTTGTCTCCAGATATTTTTTTCCATTTATTTTATTCTGCCGTTGTCGATCCTTCCAGTCCACTGGAGGAGAGGGCTATTTCCCCAGAATTCCAACAATCTACACCCACACCACCCCTAAAGAGAGAGATAACATTAATAATTTTATTGACCATCGAAACGTTCGCAAAGCACTCAAGTCCGTTTTATCATTAAAAATTTCATCCCGCGCCAGAATGGCGCAAAAAAACGTTTTGCGACAGTACCGCCAGAATTAAGGGTCCTGGGAATAATTCATCTCCTCCCGGATTCATCGCGACAGAAAATTAAATCTGGTATAATTAGTCACGAAGCGTAGGGGCAAAGCAAGGTCCATTATTCTTATTTAATTTCTCGAAATCTTAAAATTTTGACCAAAAACGATAAAAATTATTTCCTTATCGCGTAACGCGCAGTAATACATAGATACACGAGGTACAACTCAGGGTCGTTAGAAACTATAACCCAATAGGTCGTTAGAAACTAGTTACCTAGTCTTACGACCGAGTAGTTGAATCCGACGACGTCGTTGATTTAGGTATAGAAACCAACAAGTCGTAGAACTCAGGAGGGTTTAACAACTCGTGTATGTTAGTGTACGAGCCTTGCATAAGTGGGACTACTACACTAGATTCTAAGATTGCTTACGGGCCAATGAAAGGCAAGTAGGGCAATCAACTTTGTATTCCTTCGAATATCAGATAAACTCGGCACACCGCAGATAGTAGTATATTCCGAGTAAGTACAGAGATAGATTTATTGAGACTCGTTTGAATAACTAAATGAATAGTTACGTATATCAAATACAAAGTATTGGTCAATTATCGCAAGAATAAGCATTCAAGCAAACTCAAGCAGAAGTTCACTCAGAAAGCTTATCAAATCAGACTTGTAAGTCTGAATTCAAGAAGGTCGTTAAGTCTAAACACTTGCTCACAGACGTAGCGTTCAGTGAGACTTTACTCTATTGTTACGTGGTGTCTGATTGAACGAAAACTAACAGTTTTCGAAGAAGATTTTGGTGGAGAAGTAAAGTAAATCCTAGATTTTTAGACGTTACGTCTTACGGAGTCCGTAAACTGAAGACCATAAGTAGATCCGGATCACGTTTGAGAGAAACCGTACCGGTTTGGCGTACTGGTACAAAATTTACGGTAGTCCGAGTAATCCGATTTTCAAAATTTTTTCGAAAACAAATTCAGCGGAGTTTGGATTGTTAGTGGTAAGTTGCGAAATCCGCTACGCGGTGCAGTCGGAGTTTTGTTTTGGAGTATAGGGAGTCGATATATAGCAGCGAGGCGGTGTAAGAGTACGGTGTAGTAAGAACAGCCCGGAGGGCACCGCTTGAAGCTGTTGTGAAGAAATTCTTGTCTGTTCGCCGTATAAAAACGTCTCGACAGAGTCCGTTGGGTTTTAGAACAGGTGATCTAGTTATAGGGCGTCTAAGAGTCGTTTTCGTTATTGATACTCCGGGTTTTTTGGCTGTTTGTTTTAAGATGGCGTAGCGAGAATTTCAAGGCGCACTGCGCGGGTCAAGCAATGCGCAAGGTTCACCAGAGGGATGTGGCGATTTTGGACTCACTGACAGATCGACAAGCATATCGGAGTTAAAAGTTCACTTCGCGAGAACTTGAAACATCGGATGTCAGCAAATTGAAACGTCCGCGAATTCAAAAGAAATAAGAGTGCTGCGCCTGAGGCCAACAAGGACCTCATAAAGTGGGACATGGAAAGGTCCTTGCAGTACATAGTTCACGGTGATGTGATTTAGCCGAATCAGGCTGTTCCGGTATCCAATGCAGAGCAATTTGAATGAACCTTAGTAAACGATGGACGTTTTCCTCAAGCACCAGCTCAAACAGCCCAGGCGTATTTATTGTATTTAATACGATGGGGTTGTCTACACTGTGCGATAAGGACGACAGACTACGCAGAAAAGCGTCAAAATTTTCGAAAAAGGGCGAAGGCACCGATTGGCACCAGCGCTTAAGTGGAGAATACGGCTTACCGTAACTCGAACGCTGTTCCAATCGTACGTCGCAGAAAAATACATAGTTTACGAAATCTTCAAAAACCTGGAGATTTTGAAAGATTCGGCGGATTTTCAAGGACGACAGTTTTGCTTTGGGCAACATACTTGACGTAAATTGCAGCATGACTGGAACAAAGACCAAATGAGTTGTGCGGATACCTATAAGGGAAGTAGTCAACGTCAGCGAACAACGTCACCAGCGGGAAAGTTTGTGTTGAATGTGCAAAGGTAGAATCAACGGTTCGTGGCGTATGCCTCTGGAAAAAGATACGAAAATTGAATGTGTAATCGAAGGGTGATAGCAAGATTCGCAGAAGAAAATAGAATGATAAGAGTTAAACCGCATGTTTATGGCTGGTAATTAAAGGTATGCAGCTATAGCCTGGGATAGGGAAAAATGTCGAACGGTGGAAGATAAGGTTTGTGGAAGACGGAGCAAGATGTAAAGCTGTCTACATCAGCAAATAAGAAACACGCAGTGGCAGAAACTGGGTTCAAGGGGAATGCAGAAAGTCGAAAGTAGTAGGGGCAGTGCGTCACGTTGAAGAGAATCTTCGAGAGTAAGACTTATGTAACGAACTCAGATTCGACGACTTTGTTCGAAGATGCAGCATGTGAAGGATGCGGAAGATAATCGCAGCGTTGAGAAATGCGACCGAGGCTATGGCAAAATAAAGTTTGGCCCAAGGAACAGTTCGAGAGAGACCAAAGGGCGGTTCCGAAATTTGAAAAAAACATTTGCCGAACCAAAATGAAGCTGGTTGGCAATAATAGGGCCAAAGAAACACAGGTTGTTGGGCCAGCGATATTCCCAAAGTATTTGGGCAGATGTTTTGCCGAGAATGTGCAAATGATAAGAATATGTTGCGAAAAAGATTTGCATTCATTCCTAGATGCCCAAATAAGCTCGAACTGAAAGAAAAACACGGGGTTAAAGGGGCCAATCGGCCTAAAAAGAAAGGTAAATTGCAGTTTTCGAAATGAGCAGGATACATATGGCGGTTTGACGGAGCAAGATTCGTCAAAGTATCAAAGCCTTATACGGAGTCTTCAACGGGGCGCTTCATTTACCTAATGACAGCAAAGGCGTTCTGTTCGGTATAAAAAAAATGGGGCCGAAACAGACTTGAAGGGCTTTTATACCCATGTGTTAGGAGGGATTTACTAACTCAGAAGGAGAATATGCAAAAAGAGAAAATCATATTGAAATTCTGGGGTCTTAGCGTTTGGTAGTACAATGGAAGTGTACTGAAAAGGTTGGTAAATCTACAGATTGTGGATCATCTGGTTGGCAATCGGAAGAATCCTGGAAAAACCGTGGTAAGATTGTTGTCCTCACTGGAAATAGTGTCCCGTAGAAACGAGGTGACAACAAATACACGAAGGTGAAAACGCTAAATTCACTTGACGAGAAAAATGATAGACTCGTAGAAAAAGCCAGAAAAGACAGGTAAAAGTCAACCGAGTCGTTTGAGGGTGGCCGTTAATGCGAGGTATTGACAAGGAAGCTGTGAGAACCAGTACAACGTGCAAAACTTAGCCCAGAAAAATCAACGAGTCGGTGGTGCTGGAAAGCTGTTGAAAAATGTGAAAAAGACAGGACATAGGTCGAAAAGCCTCATTGAGGGTGGCGTGGTAATGGCGAGGTAGATGACAGGATGCTGTTAAAAAGACGTAACAACCGTCAAAATAGCCCAAAATTTCAACGAGTCGGTTGACGAGAAAGCTGTCGAATTAATCTGTTATCACACGTAGTGAAGTGTACAGGTAAGGGTCTACATAAATAATAACGAAATCTGACGGGTCGTTAAACAAGGACACTGTCGAGACAGAAACAATGTTAATGGTATTCAGAGGTTGAACAAGGACGCTTTTTACCTACACAAATAACGGCACTCTGGGTGGTGACAAAAGGATAACAATACATGATAAAAATCTATGGACAAGGCGCTTAAAGGAAATCGAGTTCGACGACAAGGTCACTGTTTTATAACACATACAAAGTCGAGTTACTTTATAAATTTAATAAGGATACGGTCAAAATAACAAAAGATTGAAATATCGGTAGAAAGATAAAAGTTTTTGGGGTGATAGTCCTTTACCCGGAAAGAGAAAAATCGAACGAGTCGATGAGATCCGAGAAGAGCGAAAAATTAAAGAAAGCGTTGAGACTGAATAGGCCTGTTTGCTTGTACTTCAAAAGAAGAAAAGTTGCATACGGATTGAATCTGAGAATCAATAATTACGGTAGAACAAAGAAAGTCTTAAACGCAACGATGAAAAATTTCAAGAAAAAGTTGGGGGAAATGTTAGAAGTACCGGGAAGGAATGATAGAGAAGAAGTCAATGAAATTCAGTTCAAATATCTCGTATAAAATACGGATATGGGATAAGGGTATTGAAACCGAGCCGTTCGAAAGTTTTGCCAGGATATCGAAACAGGCGAATCATCGTAAGACAAGCTGCGAGAGATCATCTCGATTATTTTGGCGAACAAAACAGTATAGATGTCCTAAAAGAAAAAGGAGAAAAATGCAGGATATATTGAGGTCGATATATTCTGCAATGATTAGGCTGTTTAGTGTATATCTCTGGATGAAATTCTCAAAATTGTTGAAGTTTAGAAAAGCTGTCAATAAGCTGGTTAAAAGTCAATGTGTCGTTGACTTTGTGGGGGCTGAGAATGAGAATATCATAGATGATATTAGGATTGTGAAATCATTTTTAACAGAAAAAGTTTCCGGAATCACGAAATCGGATAGAAAAATAAAGACTTGAGACAAATTGTTCAATACATTTATTCTGAAGGTTAAGATAGTAGGAATATTCTGGTTTGAACAAGTAGTTAGAGTCATAAAATGCGTGATTAGGGACTGTACATAATCAAGATATGTAGGTTTTTGAACATTTTTATTTGGCAGAGAAGTAGGCAGAAAGATATGGACAGCAGTTAAGTGTACAATTATCAGTCAAAAGAGGTGGACAGGTACAATGTATGCATCGTCCATGTACAAAAGTAGACGTGGTGTGAGAAATTCGATCGAGGCAGCAAGAGGTATGTCCACAATATCCGAAGCTGACAATATGGCGTCTATCAGCATGTTTGAAACTGCTCAGAAAACTTAAGGTGCGTGATTCAAGTTTGACAGTAGGTCGAAATTGTGTTAACCAAGTTGGTCGAAAAACAAAAGGATAGGAGCCCGGAAAAACGTATTGACTGAGAAAGTGTAGAGACAAAAGTAAAGTCTCTACTTCAGAAAGGATAACACCTGTGAAGTCAATCAAAAAGGTACCACTTCTGGTACGTATAGGTTCAACAGATCGTCGAAGTCGAAAGGCTGGTTGAATTCTAACGGGGCTTCGAGGTAGGCAACCAATGAACTCATTACATGAGTTGGTGCCATCTTCGTAGAAAGGCTGTTGATCAGGAAACTTGGGAATCATTAGTGAAATCTGACGCGGTTCGGTAGTAAGGTTACGAGCTGGAGATAAATCAGAATAGTAAGACGGGATGAAATCTGGAAAAGAAAAGATGATAGAAAGATTGAAGTTTTCAGAAAGTTCAAGAAAGTTACCTGAGTAATATGGGAAGTTTTTACTCCCATTGATAAGGGTACAGAGTAGCGTGGATTGCATGGGAGTATTCGTGGATTCACCAAAAGATACTTTAGAACCTAATCCGAGGCTCAAATGCATGAAAGGCACGTTGGGAGTGGAGATATCGATAAGTCGACCGGACGACACGTCGAAAATAGGTCGCAGATATCTATGTACGGCAGGCCTTCACAAATAGAATTGTATCGAAAACTCACCTGGAAAATTTCTTTTGTCGCCTGATAATCGTGCTTTCAAAATCATCAGGTTCGCTTAGGAATCAATTACCATCAATGACGTTTACTCAGTGGAGAAGAAGTATCGGTCTAGAATAGAACAGAATATTCGACTGGTCAATGTTAAAAGGTGTGAAAAAGAAAATAACTTACACAGGTAGATTTGAGAATCTACTGTAGTTTGAAATTGAAGGCCATCATATCGAAAAGCGGTAATACGGAATTACATTTGGACACGTGTACAAGCTACATGGACATACGCTGATGCTGTTTAACATTCGAGTGTTATGGGCGGGAAGTATTCTACTTGGAACCGTAGCGGTGAAAGTCAAAGGTATGAGATTTCGATTGAATAGTTAATTGATCATTGAGCACGAGCAATGGGTGTCTGAACCAAAAAACTTATGAACTATACAGGGGGACGGACGACCACGTTCGAGTCAGGGATATTGATTGCAACGAACCACTGATTGATTGCTCCGTTTAAAAAACTTTGGCGATATAGATTTTATCGGCATTAACGGGAAAAACCGATATTCGGTAGATGGATCTGTTAACATGGCGACATAAAGATTCAGATCCAAGACGGACTCCCAAATCGGGGCTAGGTCTTTCAGAGTTTGAGAAGGGGGGATACCAGAACATAACTTCAGAATAGGAGGAAAAGACAGCTCTCACTGAGTTGGCGGATCTTGGAACAGTAGGCCACAAGGACAGCTACAGTGCCGCAGAAATTTGCGAAATAAATTTCAGGTGCATTTGCGGGTATTATCTAGGTCCCAGGGGATATTTCGATAAGACAGTATCGACGAAGTTACACAGAAACATTCAGTTATAGCTTGAATTCTAGTTTCTTAGGACGCGCAAGATGTAGTAGCCATTTAGTCTTCGAAGTTCACTAGTATCGTCCTACTACAAATTTGGCGGATTTAAGACAGGTTAGAAGCTTCGTGAGTTGACAGGGACTCGGTACCAGTCGATCGGAGCCATTTTGGTGTGGCATTTGGTCGGGTATCTAGATTAACTCGAGACTTGGTGCTGAATAGAAAAATTTGAAGGATGAGACAAGAAGGTTTGAGATAGTCTAAAGATGGTGGGAAACTTACTTGAGATCGGTATATAGGCGATTGGCGGATTGGTTGAGTAGGCGGTAATCAGGGTATGACAATACCCCGTGATTATAGGCTCGGCGGAGTCCACGAAATGTATAAGATAGTACATATGGGATGAGCTGCTCAGCACGTTCATCATCACGAGGATCAAAGTGATGAGGAAATTCAGTCAAGGATGAATTTCCGTGAACGAGTCGGTCATTTCGGATAATCTGATATCAGGTTGTGATGGCTGAGAAATTGTACGACACGGTGAGTAGAGATAAGCGGTGGGTTTATCAACGAGCCGCTGGCTTTTAAGATTGTAGTGAGGTGTCGACTCACCTACAGAATCGTGACAAAAAGTCAGCAAAACGCACTCGAAAATCGTAGGGAGTAGAACATCTTGAATAAAGAAATCATCTGGGGTTGAAAATTTCAAGATGTTATATCTAAAATCCAAATATGTCACGAGGCATACCAACTACTGTACCGGAAATGAGCAAATCGGACTTTCTGGTAAAGTCGCGGGAGGAATTGCATTACGTGGATCGTAGATTCCATATCCCGGCTCGATGTCGGTCAATATGGGAAAGTATACAGAAGGCTGACGGAGAATGGCTAGAAGGGGTTCAGACCATGACTTTGTTACGGGAGCTGTTAGTATTGGAGAATTTCTTGTGGGAATATAGGCATGAATCCGATGAGATTCTTCAGCCAAAAGTCTGGGAAGC
>SCLH01000284.1:384503-399794 GCA_004367855.1 Oikopleura vanhoeffeni | reverse complement strand
CGCTTAAATCAAAAAATAAGCGTAGCGTTAATCAGTCCGAAAGAATTCGAAAAAATTTTCAAAAACAAATACTTTTTCAAAATAAATATTAGTTCTTATCAAAGTATAACACTAGTTACTGTAATTGACTTACAACTTTCTGACAATTGTTGAATATAATATCCATTCGAATATCTGCCAAAAACCAAAATTTATGCAACGAGAAAAATAAATTTATTGTGATTAAATATTTTTTAAATATTCAAAATTTGAAAGTTTGCATTCTTTTAAAATCAGGAAATATTATACTTAGAAAAATGTTTCGGAATTATTAAGCTGTTTTTTATTTACGTAAATTTTTCAAGCGCTAAATTGTTATTCGGGTGATATTGAATGATTAATCTCAAAAGATTTACCCTTGTAGACGTAGAATTTTATTTCCCGTCTTTTGATCGATTAAAATTTTGAAATTTCTTCGTGGGTGGAAATATTAGATTCAAACTCTTGGTGCCGTAATTAGTCTGCATGCCAAGTTTGGACACGATCGAAGCAACTTTGGCAAAACGCATTCTAGAAATCCTGCTATATTACGCCACCCACGAAGAAATTTCAAAAATTTAAATCTTACAAAAGACACGAAATAAAATTCTACGTCCGGCAGTAAATTGTTTTATACCGTTTCCAAATACCTAAAGGACAGAAGACCTATTTCTCTTCTAAAAAAACCACCTTAGTCTAAAATAAACTAGAATCCTTGATTTTGATCAGTTCAAAGTTCAATCAATGAGAATCCAGCTAAAATTTTCAAAGTTGAATTTTATAATCTTAAATGTTTGGTGCATTAAAATGTCTACGACCTCGGACAGCCTACTGTAAGTAAAGACGACATGCTGATTTATTTTTTAGTATTCAACGGTAATTTTCGGCTCAAAATAGATAAAATGGCTTCTCATAATTTCATATCAGTGCACCAGTTTCCATAATCGGTGACACCCTCGGACAGCCTATAATCACCAGTATATCGACCAAATTTAACGATACAATGCAAATTGCATTATGTTCAAAACATCACCTTCAAACATTTTGTTCAAAACTGTTATTCATGCGTATTTCAATGATTTTTGAGAAAAATAATTATTCTAAATTGTATTAATTCTTGATATGTCGATTCAATAACACAAACGAAAACGTTAACATTTTATGATTAATTGTTCTTTGAGAAGTTAATCAAGGGCAAAAAATCTTGATTAAGTCGACCTTTCATACACGGGGGGTATAACATTTTCATCGAGAATTTTTTGTCGTCTTTTTTCCCCTATCTTTTGGTTTGGAAATTGTGGCGTGAGAACTTCTGTTTTTTAAAAAATGTAATCGACTGAAATATGGGTATCTTGATATCAGAAACTATGTCAGAAATACAGTTTCATAATTCTTTCGTTGTCAATGCAAAATTATATTTTTAAATCAAATGTTTTTAATCAATTAGAAAATATTCTAGAAATTTCAATTGAAACTAACAAATAATTTCCGCCTGGGCATTATTCTAGCTAAAGATAGGTCCTGTAAAGAAGTCGACGAAATTATCGATGAAAAAGCTTTACCTAGGGTCTCCAATGGTGACTCACCATTCAGGGGAACCAATATAAAATCCCCTTATATCCCCGGATATCGCTGAAAGTTTTATTTTCGAAAACATCAACGATTTTGGCATCTTTCGCGAGTACTTGGCAATTCCAGCGAGTATCCTTACGAGGAGGTAGATCAAAAACTGCCTAGGGTAAAAATACAAGACCAATTACAAGGTAAATTACAAGGTAAAAAAACAACCAAATACAAACGAGAGTGAGACGGGTCCAACCAACCAATCAGAATCCTGAATTAACACACAAATAGTTTGTATTTCCTAGCATGAGATATCTACCTTGCTACCTGTATAAGATGGACAGAAATAAAATTTTTCATTGAAAGACAATAGAGGATCAATAAAAAACAAACATTCTAGAATATGCCATTTATAACACTTATTCACTGTCCAAATTTAAGAAAAACCTTAGGATTTTTAAACCTAAACTCTGAACCTTGTGTTACGTTAAACAACTTGAAATTGAAAAGGCAAAGCTCAGTTTATCAAAAAAACAAAGTGAGAATGAAATTTTTTGAATCACATTTTAAAATAATTCAGAAAATTTTTCGGTCCAAAAAACACCGTATGGATACTGAAGCTTTTTTCATCCGAATGAATTTACCAACTCTTAATAAACAAGAAGAACTTTCGTTCTTTCCGTCTATATTGAATTTGGCATGTTTTATTTTAGATAAGTTATGCCTTCTCATACCTTTGCCTAACAAACTTTTGCCTAAAATTATTTTTCTAGATTTTGAAAGTTTAATAGCGTTGTTAAAATTCTGTATCAAATTTCTTATTATAAAATCGTTTAAGAAAATAAATCGAAACGTTAACCGTATGAAAATCGCATTTTAAATTAATAAAAGCTTGTGCGTTCCAAATGACGTCATGATTTGAAAAATTTTTCCATTTTATAAGCAGTTTTACAATAAGGTTAAATGAAGTGAAGTACCGAAATGTGTAGAATCAGTGATTCTGAATTACGGACTCTGCCGAACGCAATTAAATAAAAATTCAAAAAAGTAGATTTGCGAACTTTTCTTTTGACATATATGTCGTCATTCATGACGCACTCAAAGTAATTAGTAATAAAAACCTAACACGCCCACGCAATTTCGGCGATGGGGGCACTGGCAAAAATTTACATGAATATCGTAAAATTGCTTAAGTTTTTTCGGCAATATTGGGCCGACAAGATAGACCATCCCTGTAAAACCCTAATCCTCAACTTAAAAAAAAATCATTTGAAATATGAAAACTTTGATAATGAGTGAAAATGCATTTTTATCATTATGAATAATTTTGTCAACATTGATTGGGTTCAGGTATGCTTCAGTTACTCAAATGGCTCTGAGCCTCCAAGGGTTAAAATTGAGGAGTTTGAAATTGAGGATAATCCTAAACAAATGTTTTCACGGACGCGGACAAGTTCATAGTGCATCAGATGCAAAATTTTAACGGTGAATTAGTGTTTTAAAGCTACAAACAACTTTCGTACTTGCTTTAATCTAGGTTATTAATGATTGTCTGATAAAGTCGAAAACAGAATGAAGAAACGAATTGCATACCGGTATTAGATTATTTATTGTAGATCAGGCTTGGAAAGGGATGCTAGATCCCGGATGCATCCCTGGCCGATTTTCCATCCTTATCCATCAACTTATATTTTTAGAAAATTATGCAATTTATACCTTATAAATACATTTTTACTTTGGCCATTGGGCTTGCCGGTGCGCACTCTACCCATAACTCTTTAAACTATTTGAAAATTTCATTTAAATTGGGGATAAAAAAGAATAAATTTGGAATAAAATGGGGATGGCGTGAGGATAAAAAGGGAAAGCTTTAGGGGTAAATGGGGATGGCCATCCCTGGATAATCCATTCCCATTCCATCCCTATTCATTTCCAAAGGACGCATCCCCATCCTTATTTATCTCATCCCGTTTACAAGCATGGTTGTGGATAATTTCAATTATTATAAAAATATCTTTAATAAAGTCCTTTTTAATAAGTTAAAAAATATTTGATTTTGATTTTTCTAATGATATTTTGAGTTATCTTGAGCAAACTAATAAAGAAACTGATGAGTTTTTCCCAAAAGCCGATATTTACACGGTTTGGACCCCGATTTTTTTAGATTGTAAATCATCAAAATTGACTAATAGACATAATCGGTAGATTGTTCTAAAACTTTTGGGGGCTAATTGAATTCAAAATTGATGAGAAAATTATGAATTTTTTTGGCGTCACGTGATCGGTATATAGCAATTTTTCGTACTTTTAGTATTTACTTATTTTTAAACAATTGCCGAATCGGTAGTTATTGGGTCAATACTACTTATTAGTGAAATTTACAAAATTTTCGAAAAAAAAATAAAAAAATTTCATAATTAGGAATTTTTGCTCCCAAACTTCGATTTTCGAGAAAAAAAGTTCAAAGTGAGAATAAAGGGGATGCTCGTTTGATCCGAAAATTTAATCGTTACTAAAAATTGAATTCATATTTTAAATAATACTTATTCCCAAAAATTTGACATCTATTCCCGATAAAAATTATAGTAGAAATAAAAAAAGTTATTGGCCATGTTAACTAAGTAGTACAAATTGTTTCTCATATATCATCGTTAAAGTGAAGCTCCAGCTAATACGGTAAATCATAACATTATTCATTTTATAACAAGAGAGAAAATAATGAATTTACACAACATGTCAAAATGGAAACTATTATTTACTAGTTTTGGAATTTCTCTGGTGATACTTTTGATATTATTTTCTATGAAAAACGTCGATGAAAATTTATATTACACAGTCACAGAAAGGGTGGCCACAGTCGTTCACTTGATACCAAAAAGGCGACTTTATAATGGTGATTTTTGAATTATTTTGCAACAAATAAGTGCATACAAAAATCATTATCTCAAAAAAGTGTAAATTAAGTCTTGAGCACTATAAAAGGGTTTTCGACTGAAATCAGGAATGCGTTTGAAGCTGATTTTTCATAGGCTCATTTTAATGATTCGTTATCAAGCAAAATTTAACATATCCCCTATTCACACTTTTGTGAATATCCCGGCCCTGATAAGGAAACGTAGTGTGTATCAGGGTTGTTTTTTTGGGGATAGGGATGGGGATGAAAAACTCGGTCGGGGATCATCTCTTTTACAACCCTGGTGTGTATAGTGTGAATTGGGGATATAAAGTTTAAATATAAAAATAGCCAAAAATGAAAACGACCATTTTTGGACAACTCTGAGTTCGAAATAAAAAGGTATAACTAAGATTTTTTCTTTTTTTAGATAGACAAATTTTTGGAAATTTTGTTTATCTTTAAGTTTGTTTGTAGCCACCCTAGTCACAGAAGACGGTTTTGTTATGAAACCGCGAATATTTACCGATAAAATTACATCGGCTTCTACCAGTTCTACCAGTAAATTTACAACCAGTTCTCCGAGCACGACTTCTACCATAAGTTCTACTGAAAGTACTATGTCTACAACAAGCACTGAAGAAGATTCGCCTGTGGAATAAATAAAATTATAAAAAGTGCAATGATTTTAACTGTTTTTTTAATCAAAGTTAATATAAAATATTTTATTATATACACCAATCTGACGATGGTTTAATAAAATCTAAATCTATCAAAATGCCTCAATTATATTGATTCAAAATCTTTTTTCAAATTAAGGGGGTTGCGATCGTAATATATTTAGGTTACTCTTAGGTCTGAAAATAGCACTAAATTGCTAGGAAATGCTCAGAAAGCCTTAATTGTTTTAAAAAATGATAAAAATTTCTAGAAAATTTGAAATTTTCATCTTTTGGGAATTTTTCTGAAGAAAGCATTAAAACCTTATTTTAGAGCAGAAAGATTAACAATATCAAAAAGCTGTAATCTGATTTTTTGCGAGGCATTACCTAAACTTCAATTCGATGTAATTCTCAATTTGATTTGACAACCCTTTTTTCGGGATTTTCACTTCAGGTTCACTACAAGCCGATTTTTTGGAATTCAACAGGAGAATTCCAAAATGTGCTTCTTTTTAAATAACCGGGACATATTTTGCCTTCTTTTGTCAAATTAATTGTGATATAAGGCCGTTTTTGGGAGTTCAAGAAAACTAACTTGACTGAAATTCGAAAATTTGCTTCTCTTTAAGGGGGTAGCAGCGATGTGGCAGATTGGTACATTTTTTTCGGAGTGATTTATGAAAGAAAAAAATGTGAAAAATTTTATTTTTCATCTTCAATAAAAGTGTCATTATATTTTTAATTCCTCAACATACTTAAGTATCTGTAAAATATCAAAAACCACTTTTCATTATGACTCCATTTCCAACTTGACCGCTGTGAGATTTATTTTGAAGGCGATATTTATAAACATCAGGTATTTTCGGGTGTTATGTCGCTAATTAGTGGGAGAATCATTATCCATATGAAAAAATTTCCTTAATATGAAATTTTTTTTCCATGAAAAAAAGAGAAAACAGCTTTTAGGAAAAAAATTGACCTTCAATTGCGTTTAAATATTAAAAAACCTCCTGACTTTGAAAAGAAAAGTAGCTTATAACACCCGAAATTTTATTGAGATTTTGAAAAATAATGAAATTTATATAAATTACGTGCCAAATGGCACAAACCGGTGTCACAAGCAGTGTTGTAAATTTCATCCGTAGTTCAGAAACGATATTCGATTGACCCTTCCATCGGTTGAAATACAGAAATCAAATAGATATCAGAAAATAACACAACTGATTCGGCCTGATTTTTTTAAGAAAATTCAAAAAAGCATCAATAAAAATTTTGGACCTTGATTTGCGAAAAATTTTCATAATATTCTAAAAACAGTCGACAAAAAATGACAAATGAACATGTTATGATTTTTAAACAGCAGTCAGAAATATGTAAACATGCATGAAAAAAGTTAAAGTGGCTATTTTTTTCGTTTTTATTCACAGTAATCAGAGATAAAAACAAACAAAAAATTTGGTTGAAAAATGCGTGAAATTTTGATAATGTTTTGATTTTTTTGAAATTTTACGAATTCAAAAATAAAAGTCCGAACTCAAATCTTTCCTAAAATAGATAAAAAAAACATTTTAATGAGCTGATATACATTTATTCTGGTTCAGCTAACGATAATAAGCACAAAAAAATAAACCAACTTATATTTTCTTTTAGTTAAATTGGACGCCAGTCTGCCACATCGCTGCTACCCCCTTAATCACGAGCATTATCGTTTTTGTGGTTCATGCGGGACTTGGAAAATGATCTGAATACGACTCGGGATCGAAAACATCCTGTTTCAGAACACTGCCTCTCAGTAGTGAAAAAGAAAAAATTTATAAACATTTTTCAGAATCTGACCATTTTTCCCCTTTTTGTTAAGAGGGTATGTGCATTTTGACAGATTTAAATTTTTTTCTCTTGATCGGAAACATTTTGTCACCTCAAAATTTCCGGACAAAAACTCTTTAAAACGAAAGTTGCCACTTTTGAGCTCACTTTGTATGATCAGATTTTTTTCAGATCGATTATTTTTACTTTATAAATCGTCCTTTGAAAAAACACTCAAAAAACGCGCGTTTGCTATCGAAGATGTCTAAATTTAAGTAAAATTAATTGTTTATATTTTATTTATTAGGAGCAGTAAAAAAAGATCTTGACCACTTGTTAAAATTTAATTAATTTGCTTTTATACGATTTCTACGTCAAAATCGAAAATTCAAATTTGAAAAAAAGACGAAAAAACGAGGACATATTTGAATAAAGTAAAAGGTGGCATTCTCAATATTTTTAGCTGGTGATTCCAGAAAAATAATTTTGGAAATTTTTGAACAAGAAATCAGGAAAATTTTCAAAATATTACCAATTATTTTAGACCAAAATTCACAAAACCATGTCATATGATTTTTCAAATAGCATATGAAAAATATTTGGTCACCTACGCAAAAAGTTAATGTGGCCATTTTGAAAAGTGTTTTTCGTTATTTTGAAACGAATATTGAAAAAAAATTTGAACAAAAAATAAGGCATTTTTTTATAATGTTCGGAACTTTTTCCAAAAATTTCGCATAATTTGTCGAATTCGAAAAGTTTAATTCGAATTCAAAATTTTCTCAAATAGCAATAACTCGAAAATTCTGTAGTCACAAAAATCGCCTGGATTATGAACCATTACTCAGATGGTAAATTGGGAAGAATATATAAACCCAGTAAAAAGTTTTTCATCAAGAGCTCATATCCGTATCTGTCAAAATGCACCGACCCCCTTAAGAACTTTATAATAAATCTCGAATTTTATTTCGAAAAAACAAAAAATGGAGGTGAGTTTGCAAACTTTTTCGCGGTTTTGCAGTGAGAGACATTTAAAATGTCACATTTTGATTCGTAGGAAAAAACACCATTAATACTTTTTAACTACGTGAACAGAAGTCAGTTTTATTTCAATCAATAATGACACTAAAATAATTATTTTATCAAACTATTGCGGTCTGAAGTCTGAAAGCGTGCAGAAAATGTGTTAGCTCAAGAATGATGATAATAAAATTAAAAAAAAATCAGAATAAATTAAATATCGGTGATTGTGTTGAACAACTTATAAACATTGTGCTTTCAAAAATGGTATCGTAAAAAGAGTCTAATAGCCACTAAGTTTTAATTATTTTAATGTACCTCGTTAACTGTATTTTGCTCGAGAAGATCACTTCGTTATTGCTGATTGTTTAAATTATTCATCAATTAAAAGTTATAGCGGTTAAAAAATGTCCAATAATTGCTCGAGAGACCTAACAATTATTAGAACCTCTTTATGGATGTGATGTGCCCAAAATATCGATTTTGTTTGAAATTTTTCCAAAGTTCTAGGATATGACAGTCAGTTCAGATTTTGACCGATTTTATTTTTTCTAAATTTTTAACTAAGCCCTGATGAAAAACTTCGATCGGTTTGCATGTTCACCAATCACAATACAGCTGACGACAAAAATTTTGAAAACGTTAGTCATACGGTATCAGTCATACCTTACTAGACATGCTACCATTTCACTGAAACAATAATTATTTTATATTTTTTCGCCTTTCTGATCGCAGCCTAAAAGCACAAATCAGCCATACTTGTAGCGTTAACCTACAACCCTGATATTGAGACCAATATTTGCACTTAAAACCGTGGGCAAATCAGCCAATCAGCGACACTCTCTAAATAGATTGTCCAAATAGATTGTCAGGTGCAATATGAAAGTTCCTTCATAAATAAAACCTACCGTATAAGTTTGTACTTAAAGTTTGTACCTAAAACCTACCGGATAACCTAACGGATGTTAAATTTTTGCTGATGGTACAATTTTGATATGAACAAAACATTTTCCGTGAAGAACATTTTAACAACATTTCACAAAATCACAGATCAAATGGCTCGAAAATTTCAAAATAAAAATCAGGATCAACAGGAGGAGGCCCAATATCGCCGAAAGATTTTTGCAAAAAAAATTCGGCGATATTGGCACATTCGACGATATAGGAACAGAAATAAAATTCTTTGTTCAAAAAAAATATAAAAATAAACGCGTAAGCGTTCGAAATGACGTCATATGTAAAACAATTTTCGAATTTTATAAAGAGTTTCACAACAGATTCGTATAAAGTAAATGAGCAAAATGCGTAAAATTAAATAATTCACCAAAAGCAATCAAATAAAAGTTAAAAAAACTAGATTTGGGAAAGTCAATCCTGAAAATGACGTCATTCATGACGCGAAAAAAGTAATTTGAGATTTAAATCTTAAAAAAATTCGGCCATATTGGCAGATTCGGCGATATTGGCACTGAAAGTATTTTAGCTTGAAATTCGTGAAATTTTGTAGGTTATTTTCAGCGATATTGCCACCCCTGTAATACAATAATAATAATGTACATTTTTGCATCGCGTGGAAACTCCTATTTCATCCAATTTTCACGTAGTTTTAGAAGCAATTTAATTGGATAGAAATCTTTGTGTCCGGATATTGCAAGGCACATTATTAGTATTGTATAAATGCAGAAGAATAAAATTCATAGAAAATTTTTAATGATCTAAAGTAATTCGGTAAATTTTGATCATATTTATTGCAAATAGTTCAAAGCAAAAACAAACTGCTCAAGATAGACGTGTAGCAAAAACAAGTGCTGTAAAACAAGTTGTTAACTTACTACCAACAAGATTATTAATCAAGATGAAGTCTTAGCTAAATCATAAAAAAATTGTGAGCCTTCTTACTCTCAGCATTTTTGTTTTTGTTTTGTAACTTTTTACTAGCAGTTTAATGCATAAAAACGGCTCTCATGTTCTCAAAAACTACAATTCCACTAAAATTCATTTCATTCAGCTGTGAATTAAGTACATTTCAAGTAAGAAATTTAACTTGAAATAGTATGAGGTCATACCTGGGAGCTTTATCTCCAAAACTAAACTTTTTTCAAGATAATTCATTAGCTTTATTTTGAAGCCACCTAGTGATCAGCATTTGAGTCCTAAAAACCAAATTTATTTGAAAACAAGATTGAGGATATAAAGAACATTTTTTTTATTTTAATTTGAAGAATCGTTTTTTAAAACTATGGTTTCAAAAATTAAATTGATTTTTTTTTTTTAATTTCACTAAATACGCAATTTGATATCCCTTTAACACCTTTTGGGTGATTTGATAGATGTAGGCTGAAAAGAAGAGAAAGCGGCCTCATGAGTGGCTAGAAGGGGTCTCAGGAGTGTTAGGATTGGCTCCCCCAACCTACATCTTTCAAATCACCCAAAGGTGTTAAAGGGATATCACCTGATTTTCAAGCTATGATACTATTTATAAAAACGGATCTCTTGTTCTCAAAACTTTCAAGTTGAATTATAATTCTTTGGTTATTTCTGACTATTTTTCGCTTTACAATCTTGTTTAAAGTTTGTAATCGCATTTATTACTATGTCATCGGAAATTAAAAAATATGCCAACACATTTAAAAATGCCTTACATTTGTAGGAGCCTATTTTCACAATTTTTAATCATTATCTAGAAAATAACTTTTTTTTTTTAATTTGCCTCGATTTTTTTGTTCAAACGAAAGCTAGGAAAAGACTGACGATGAGCTTGGCTTACATGAATCCCATACTTTGAAGATTAAGTGGTTATATAATCAAACATTTTTTTGAAAAAACCACTTTGAAGAAAATCGAAAAAAACCAAAAATATATTTTGAATGATTTGATCAGAAATCAGACAAGCAACACCCTTTATTGGCTGACGTTACTTATTTTGCTCCTTTTCGTCCTCTGAGTAATCTCAAACTCTTTGAGCGTTTACTCTTAGCTCACCAAAGTTCAAGATGACTTGATCGAAAAAGTGTTATTCCAGGCAATATATCTTAATTGCATTAATTAAAAGAGAAAAAGAAGTTAGAATCAAGATAAAGATCACTTGAGATATGTTTAGAAATCGATGTTTTTATTTTTGTATTGATAACGGTCAAAAAGTTTAAGATCAACTTTAGAGAATAAATGACTTTCAAACGCTGAAATTAAATTGAAATTCCAAAATAAATTTTTTTATGATAATTAAGGATTGTAAACTGAAAATGATACATGGGAATAGAGAGCTTAAAGCCGATAGAGAACATTAATTGATCACCAAGTTTATATTCTAAAATTAAATTTTCAGAAAATTAGGACGAAATCGTCCAATAACCGAAAAAAGTTTAGTTTGTTAATAGTAAATAAAATGAAGTGTTTTTGTATTTCAAAACCGTCTTAAATCTTCCTACTGCCAATCAAAGTAACTCTACAGATAAAAGGGTGTAAAAACCGGTTTCATCCCGGTGTTGGAACCGACTCATCCGATTTAGTCCTGAGATGGGTGAAAAAGACAAATCAATGTGAGATATATATATATATGGTTGGGTTAAAAAACTATGCTAAAATTCAGTTATACATTTAATAAAAAATGGTCCAAATCGATCTATTGTTTCAATTTTTTTAACAATCATTACAAAGAACTATAAAATGTCAAAAGTTTTTGAAAAAAATTAATAATAAAGGATTCGAATCGCACTAATTTTTATGTTTTATTTTTCCTCAATATGTCATTTTGAGCTATCTACGAACTCAACTCTTACCTCCCGTAGTTAATTTCTGGTCATGCGTGACCAAATACCCTTTACTCGCAATTAAGGTACCTTAATCGTTTATGAATGAACATTTACAAAATGATCGATCGACTATTTGAGTAATTGACGTTTCTGCGTTTTTTTTGAAAATTTTCACTATAATACAGTACTTATTTTTTGCAAAATTTTTTTGAATCATCAAAATAAACCTTTCATCGTAATCAGAAAATTTTTTAAAACTTTCTTTCCATTCCCCTATAGGCTATAGCCCAAAAATGAGCGAAATGGAAACGGTTGGTACACCCCATTAACTATATCCCTTTATCACCTTTTGAATAATCTGTGAGATGTGGGCTGAGGGAGCCAAATCCTAACACTCTTAAGTCCCCTCCTAGCCACTCATGAGGCCGCTTTTCAGCCCACATCTCACAGATTAATCAAAAGGCCTTTTCCTAATAGGCCTAATGCAAAATTTTATCGATCAATCTTAAAAGTTAAAATCAATTCGTGTAATACAAATTGGAACGCGTACGCATTTTAGTTTTGACGACCAATCATAAACGCTTATTGATTTTATGTAAATTCATAATTTATATCAACGTTTGACTTATATTTTAAGTATCTTCAGAATAATTTATATTTTTTTCTAAACCAACGTTTCGAATATAATCATTCTCCAGCTTATGATACAGTGGGTAAGTACACCAGTAGTTAAACATAGTAATTCTACCACACATATATAATTTAAACATTTTTTATTCATTTTGTATACTAATTTCAGATTATTCATTCATCATCAGTACGGTCAGTATCTTTTTTTTGCTGATAAAAATGCCCATTTTGGAAAAAATTTATTGACACTGGTTTTTGATCAATCTGTTTGTTAAAAGCGGATTGAAAAATTTGATGGCGACTTTTATCGGCCTAAAAAGTTCGCCCATTTTGTGTTAAAAACCGATGCTTTCAACTTTTTTCTACAAAATATTTTTCGACTCATGAATATCCCATATTCACACTACACTGACTAACCATTTATGGAAACCCACTTTCGCGAAAAAATTGGGTTTCCATAAATGGTAATGGGTTTCCATTAAATGGTAATGGGTTTCCATTACATGATTATTTGGGCAAATTTGAAAAGTTGTTTTCAGCCGAAAAATTGAAAATTTTTGAGTTTTTTCTAAATTACATGTTCAGGGATCAATTGTAGGGCAGCCGAAATCAACAAACTTTTTAGTAAGTTTGGAGCAAATTAAACACCAAAAACATAGTTTATTTTACTCAAACATGCCTTGTTTTCAAAAAATGGTTTCCATAAATGGTAATGGGTTTCCATTAAATGGTTATGGCCCATAACTTATGGGTTTCCATTAAATGGCAATGGGTTTCCATAATCAGGGTTTCTATAAATGATTGGTCAGTGTATGTGGAATAACCCGGCCCTGATTAGCAAACGTAGTGCGTTTTTTAGTAGTAGGGCCGGGATATTCCACAAAGTGTGAATAGAGAATATATAATTCGAAATAATATACACAATAGATAAAAATAAGAATATAATACTTCTCGCGGCGAGGATCTCGCCGCAACAAAGTTGTAAAAAAGAATACATATATATTTGGCCTAAAATACGAATAGTAAGTTTCAAATTTGGGTCTTGCAGAGTCTGGAATTTTCGAAATATTGAACTGAAATTTGAACAAGTATAAATTTTACAGTCATAATCTAGAACCAACGGAAGGAAACCTCAAGGATTTAGGTCAAACTAAATTGAAGTACAGTAAACCTGTCGTAAGCAAACTAAAGTTAGAAAAAATGTTATGATGATAGAGCCTTTTTTTCTTCAGTTTCAACTGTGAAGAAAGTACAGTGGACTCATCATAAAACAAATTAAGTTTTATTTAAAGGAGTTGACGCTCTGGTGATTTAACTGGTCATTTATTTTTGAGTCTTTGTGTCATAATTGAAAAGCTCACCTTTTTTCACGGCCAAATGCAATTTCACTAAATTCGATATAGCCACTTTCAGAGCCATATCTTGTTCAGTAAAATTTGTTTACAACTTTGTTGCGGCGAAAAGTAATATTATAAGATTTCTTTATTCTTTTTGTATATTAATTTCGAATATTAATTTTTCATTCAGCATCAGTATGGTATAATATAGAATAAAAACAGAAACAAAAAATATGCAGTCTGAAAATATGTCCCAGAGAAAAAGTTAAAAACATGTGTTTTTGACACAAAATGGGCGATCTTATTTTGTCCGTAAAAGTGGCCCATTTTGTAAAACTAAAAGAAAGATTGAAAAGTGTCAAATTATTGAAACTGCTTTTCGATCAATCTGTTTGTTTAAAAGCGGATTAAAAATGTTGATGGCGATAGCCTGGAATCTTTTACGTTCGTCAAAAAATGGCAAATTAGTAGCGATTGGTTTAAAGCTGCTTAGGTGGAAATTTTTTCTCTGACATGGAGTAGGCTTATCAACAGCAAACTTTTTTAACTCTGACTTGTCGCAGGTCAGGATATGGTTGCTAATAGCCGTATCTTTTTTTGGTTGCTGGTGTTCTTGTACCGTTGTTCGGAGCCTTCTGGCTGTTTCACCAAAGTATGATATGGAACAAGGGCACAAAAAACTGTACTCCAAATTATTTTTTTGCAATCTACAACTTGAACTTTTAATTTTGGTGACAAAGTTTGACACAATCTAACTGTTTTCCGAATAATATTGAGCCGAAATTCGGGAGTTGCAGATCTTAGGGTTATAAATACGTTTGCCTACTTTTTCACATTTTGGGTGATTAAATGTAAGCATTAGATTACAATTTCTGTCGTGGTTATCTAGAATGTCGTTTAACGTTTCAGTTTTATTATTTTTTGGTACAAATTAACGTGCAACTATCTCATTAATTTTATTTTATGACAAAATTTTCTGGAAAATTCAAACTTTCATATTTAATTTTGATATATTCGAGAGCGTTATGCCGCTTAATAACTTATGCGTTCTAACGTTCCTGAAAACGCTCTCGAATATATGAAAATTAAATATAAAAATTTGCCATTTTAGTAAAATAAAATTAAAGAGATAGTTGCACGTAAATTTGTACCAAAAAATAATAAAACTTAAAGGTTACAAGACATTCTAGAATCTAGATAACTCCAACAGAAATGGTAATCTAATGCTTACATTGAATCATCTAAAATGTGAAAAAGTAGGCAAACGTATTTAATCTTATAAGATCTGCAACTTCCGAATATCGGCTCAATAATATTTGGAAAACAGTTAGATTGAGTCAAATTTTGTCACCAAAATTAAAAGGTCAAGTTGTAGATTTCGAAAAAAATAATTTGGTGTACAGTTTCTTGTGCCCTTGTTCCATATCATATTTTGGTGAAACAGCTAGAAGGGTACAAGAACACCAGCAATCAAACAAAAGGTACGGCTATCAGCAACCATATCCTGACCTGCGAGTCTGAGTTAAAAAAGTTTGCTGGTGATAATCCTACTCTAAGTCAGAGAATAAATTTCCACCTAAGCAGATTTGAACCAATCGCTACTAATTTGC
>SCLH01000284.1:353881-384482 GCA_004367855.1 Oikopleura vanhoeffeni | reverse complement strand
AGTTTCAATAATTTGACACTTTTCAATCTTTTTTTTTAGTTTTCCAAAATGTGCCATTTTTAGCGACAAACTAAGGTAGCCCATTTTGTGTCAAAAACACACGGTTTTAACTTTTTCTTTAGAACATATTTTCAGACTGCATATTTTTTGTTTCTGTTTTTATACTTTTGAATAGGGTAACATACAATTATTGATTTATTATTGTCATAACATTTTGCATCATTTTTTATGTTCTTCAGCAAATTTTTTCATTGCCCAAATCATTTAAAAATCGGTCGAATTTTTTCAGAAAAATTATCGACGTTTTTTGTTTTTTATAATTTCCATAATCATTTCCCGAATTTGAAAATGGTTTTGCTATTGTGTTTTTGTGCAAATATTATCACTGGGAAATATAAAGTCATAACTTCTGACATCGATTTCACTTTCACTTTATATTTGCATTGTGACAAAATAAATACGATTTAAAACCAACAAAAATCACTGTCAAAACATGAATTTCATGAAATAATAAGAGATTGATGATCAAAAATACACAATCAGATAAGTGAACTTGAAGTTTAGATAAGCAATAAAATCAAAGATCTCACATCCTTTCAGGCGACCGCATTTTCATAAAGAAAGGCTATTTTTAGCATCCTGTTTGAGGAAAAATGGTTCAGAACAAAAATCGTGTGTAAAGTGTTCGAATTTTCAAAAGTGTCTTTATGCTAACGTGTGGTGTAAAAATGGTAAACCTGCAAAGTCTGATCATTTTGACATAAGATCAAATTATAAGTTTCTCAAGTCCGACATGATTACGTCAGGTCTTCAATATATGACTCATATAATATGAGCCAAAACTTAAAGTACGGTTGCACACGGGAAAACTAAAATCTAATGCCAAAATAGTAACGAAAATAATCAATCGTGCTTCGGAGTTAAAAAGCATACAAAATTCAATTTGAAGGAAAAACATATTTTTGCCACCTTGTGGTCAGAATATATTCAGCAAATTAAAATCAAAAACTAATTTTAATAGCATATTATATAAAAATTTCACATGCTAAAGAGCAGATATTTCAATAAAAATAAGAAAAAACAATAAGTCAAAAAAATGCATAGGCGAAGGGTATCGATATTATGAAAATTAAAAAAAAATTTGACAAAACACGCCAAAATTTTTCGATGAAAAACATTCATGCCAAGTACATATTGTCATTGTCAACATAAATATCTCCGAAAAATTTTCTCGTAAAAAATAAATTTTGGATATATCTTGAAGTTTTTTGATTCCGCCCCTTGACTTTGCTTTTAGTTTGAAAATCTGGTTTGATTGGCAAAAATGCTTACGTGTAGTTTTGAAATTTGAACAAAAAATTTTAACTCTGCGGGCTCCAAAACCTGTTTCTGTCAATTTTTCGCAACGTTGAGTTTTTAAATTCTCAGATATGAAAAATGAGCACCCTATCTAAAAGGGGTCTTATTTGTATATTTAGTTAATCTCTAATAAGATGAAAAAGACCGTCATTATCTTACTTATTTAAAATTCAATTCTTATGCGAACAATGGAGTTTAGATGCTCTCAGAATGATCAACATGTTCACCAAGAATTGTCTTATAAAATGAATCGAAACGTTGATAAAAAATAAGTTTTTATGATAATAAAAGAAAGTGAATAAAAAAATTAATAATTTTAACAAAATAGATGGCCAATTTGAGGAATAATTTTTGCAAATCTGCTTAAGGGGGTACTGGTTGCTGGAATTGAATTTTCTCGATTTAAAAATAGCCATACAGCCTGTATGATACAGGGTTCTTAGGATACTACTCAGATAAGTCATCTTGCAGAACTATCCTTGAACTTGTTGAAAATAAAACTCAATTTAGATTTGTATGCATACACTCCTTAACACATGAGCGACACAAGAGGACCTTTAGGCAAAAATGGCTTAAACCAAAATGGTAAAACTATCTTCTCCTAGGTTTTATCTCGAAATAAGCTACAATTTGGACATAACTTGTAAAACTTCATCTTGGTCAGTTTTTCAAATTTCGCTTTATTTTCTACAGAATATGGAGAAACCACCGTTTTTTGGCAATTATCCGTCGGAAAAACTATCACCCCTCAGGAAAATTTTTAAAATTCATTCAATTTTTTCTAAGCCAGCTTATTCAAATACAAACAGTAAACTCGGTCACTTTTCAAGATTACAACCTCAAAGTCGAAATATGATTTTTTAAGGACCCACAAAAAAAATTAACGAAAAAAAAGTGCTTTTATTTTTTTTGTAAGTAACATTAAAAGAAAGCCACTGAAACACTGATCAGAAAGTTGGCTTACGTCAAATGATATTTTGACGTTTAAGTTGTTAAATTAAAGCAAACGTATATCAAAGCAAACATTTTACAGAACACATCATAAGCAGAAAATTTACATTCAGATGTTTCGAAAAATAGACATTCTGAAAGTAGACATTTTACGTGCGACCCACATATTTGATATGTTATTTATTTATCTCTATCGACTATCGTTCAAATATTGATATGGTCCATAAAACGAAGTGATATTTTTTCTTTCATCTTATTTAAAAAAAAATTATTTTTTTGGTTCAAAATCAACAGGATATCCCCTATTCACACTTTTGTTAATATCCCGGCCCTGATTAGGAAATGTAGTGTGTTTTTAAGTAGTAGTGTGAATAGGGGATATAAGTACATCCTACATTTAAAAAAATTTTTAATTAAATAGTGAACCACATTAATAACGGTCACATATCCCTGGATTCAGCAAAGGATCCGCAAGGATTCAGCAAAACGGGTTAAAGGGATATATGCAGACGATTATTTGTTAAGGCGATAGGCCAGCTTTTGTATTATACAGGTTGGATACTTCATTAAAAAATACACTTAGAGAACACGCTAAATTATTCAGTACATTTTAGTGGTAATGATTAATTTCAACCTGTTGATTATTTATAATGAAATAATACATTCTGTTGATTATTCAAGATGACGATAAGCTTTGCTTGCTGATTATTGATACCTATACATATTGCGCATACACTTCTTCGCACAGAAGCGACACAAGAGAACTTGAGCCAATATGGTTAAACTATATCCTCCCAGGGTTTATGTCGAAATAAGATGAAATTTTTTCACAACTTGTAAAAGTTATAGGCCAAACATTATCTTGTGCAGTTTTTTAAACTTTATCTAGAATATGGAAAAACCACCGTTTTTTGGAAATTATTCGTAGGAAAACTATCTCCTCCACTGAAAAATTAAAAAATTTGGTTAAAACTTTTCGGGAAAACTTTGAAAAAAATCAATTTGGGGTGTCGGTGCTTAAAGAAATATCTTGTTATGGGCTTGTGAGAATTGAAATTTTACTGAATATAAACAAAGTGATGTGTCATGATTCAATCAACTTTTGTGACCTTTAAATTTTTGATATTTTCAGAAAATTTTGAGTTCAAATATATATTTTTGAATTCGTGAAATTTTGATAAAAATTGAAAATTTTCCAAGGGTTTCGTTCAAGTTGATTTGAAATAAACAGAAAAAATATTGAGAATGACCACTATGATTGAACTTCGTTCGAAAATGAAAGAAAAATTATGAACAAAATTTTTCATCATTTTTTGTTGAAAATTTTCAGAAAAATAAACGATTCAAATTTTGCCGCAAAAAGTAAGGTCCCTTATTATGGCTCTCATTTGATATAAGAATTTTTCATTAAAGACAATCAAAAAATACTTGCGATCCCGATCAAATCCGGGTCAAAACCAACTTTTCGACTTCGATTCCGCTTCGGTCCCGAGTCGGGACTCCTGACGTTATTAAAAATTTGAATACCGATCCCGTACGTATCCAGTTTGAAAACATTGTGTTGGGGTGACGCTACGCCTGACTTTCATTTTTCAACTGCTATTCAAACGTATTTCACTTCTATTTCATGCTATAAAGAACTAAATAAATATTGAAATTCAGAAATTAAATGATCTGGATTAGTTGATTAATTAAAATCAGAGAAAAAGACAAATAAATCAATTCGAAAATAGTTAAGTACCTAAATGAGATACGGCAAATTTGAGTAATGTTATTTTTTTATCAGTGCGAGTTGGTTCAATTACGCTCAAAACTTTTCGAAAGACTAATTCGGAACATGTGGGTATAATTTTTTTTGCTAATTTACTTTAAATGTTGTTTTTGTTGCCAAGGACAGTCTCTATAAGGACATGTTGGAGGTTAATATGGCCAAACCTACGTTTTTCGGATTTGATTCCGTCGCGCAATAAAGACATTTTTGTGAAAATATGACCAAAACCTACGAATTGTTTTTTGTATTCCAGTCCATCGCTTTATAAGGACTTTTTGGTAATATATCGACAATTATTGAAAATAAAAAAAAACTTTTCAGTTATAAATGACTAGAAATTTGTAAAGTTAACCATTTTTCACTTTTTTTCTAGTGAATAACATAAAAAGCAATAAAGGTATTGGAAAAAATTATGGTTTTTAAAATAAATCTGCAAAAATAGCTGAGGATTGATAAAGATCGATCACCTGTCCATATAGATCGCAACCACAGTATTTTTTATTTTTAAATAAAAGCCCACTGTAAATCAATTGTTATAGAGAGTATACTATTTTTTACTACCGTTTAAAGATTTCAAATTATCACGAAGTAATGATTGATTTTGAATTTCGTTATCCGAATATAGATTTTTCTTAAAGTCAATATAATTAGCCTCACGATAAGCCTCATGCATTATTTAATGATCATATTTTGAAAACATAACGGATTCTCGAATCAAATTTTGTAGTTCAGTCATAATCCTAAAGTATTTTTAAATGAGCTTGTTAAAATGTGATTCACGAAAAATATAAATTTTTTTTCAAATTTTAGTCTGAAATGTACCTAAAAAACTTATTTGTCAGTTCTGGGTTAAAATTGGATACAGTATTCTTTTTTGAGGATTGATTTTTACCTATATCTAAGATTATACTTACATGTCACTTAGAACTTGGACTAGTTTTTTGTACCTTTGAGACCTAAAGAATCGCGTGATTTGATTGGTCAATACACAAGAGCCAAAGTGTATTGACCAATTAAACCACACGATTTTTTGAGTCTCTGACGTCAAAGTTCTACGGGACACGTTAGTATAATCTTAGATATCTACTGAGCGATTTTTTTGGAAATATAAGGATAGGCTGTCCGCGGTCGAGCAAAGTTTCAAGATCGAACTTTTCAAAAGCAACATTTTACGACAAATTTTACGCTGATGATGTAAGTGATCAAATAAAAGTTGAAAAGACTACATTTGGGAAAATTAATCCTGAAAATGACGTCATTCATGACGCCAAAAAGTAATTCGGCTATATTGGCAAATGCGGCGATATTGGCTCATTCGGCGATATTGACACTGGAAGTATTTATGTAAAAAATGGTGAAATTGCTTAGGTTTTTATCGGTCATTTCGACGATATTGCCCCCCCCCCTGTAGTTGTTTTTGAAGAGGACGGGAACAGTTGGGTTGAGCCGTGATATTGTGATGCAGAATTAAAATATAATAAGTCTTTGGAACGAAACCCCCCCTCCCCCCTTGATGTAAATTATTAGACTTTAAGCTTATTTTTGCTTTCTGTGAATAAAAGTTAACCCTATTAATATGCTCTGCGGACTTTTTGTATTATATGCCTTAAAGCGTCAAGGTGTGTTTTTTCAATCAGTAGATAATTATATAATCCAGCCTCAAACTTAAGTCAAATAATTATAGCATTATTTGTCAGAGACTGTCAAACAGTATTTTAAGGAAGTACTAAAACTGTGACACCTTTTACCCAAATTGTACGCAATAGTTTCGAGAAAAAAATTTGACAAGTCCGTTTATACCTTCATTCTTTGTTGGACTAAAAATTAAAAAAAGTGGTTATTTATTCATAAAATTGTTTTGTGGTGTTGATACATATCTATTACGGTACCTGCTGGGCTTTTCTAGCTTATTTTTTTAATTAATTCGGCTTTTGAAAACGACTCGTCAGATTTGAATACCTCAAACGGAACACAAATATTCAGAGAAAAATAAATTGAAAAGAGTCCGAATCAGATAATTGTTTCAAATTTTTTTGACAAAAACTGATAATTAAAAAAATTCAGTAATCTCAGAAAAAAATCAAAAAGTTATCCGATTCGGACCAATTATTTGTATTTATTATTCACTAGATATTTGTGCTTAGTTTGACATATAAGAACTTCATCGAATTAATCGTTTTCAAAAGCTGAATTATTAAAAATTTGGGCTTAAAAACTGGCTAAAAAGGACCGGTAAGTACCGTGATAGATATTGTTTTTTTAATTGCAATTATTAAATTGCATTTTTTAAAGTAGGGATATTTTTGTGTCCTCGCTTTATTCCCTAAAAAATACGCAATTTTTTAGGGAATTTTTAGAGAAATTCAGTATTCCGCCAATTCTCAAATCTGTCAAAAACAAAATATTTTTTTTTGAAAAACGAAAGTTCCCAATTTGGCAAGTTTGTAGTCTCGTGCAGAGGGGCTAAAATGGTACATAAAATCACCGTCACACCCCGACCAAACGTATTTTTTGGCCTAATTAACGCGAATTTTCAAAGAATTTCAAATCCCTTCTAACCTCATTTTCTGCAATTAATATTATGAAAAAAATGTGTGGGTTGAAACTTCTTCGTAAAGAATTTATGCAATAATTTGAACAAACTTTATTTTTTAAACTCAAAAGAGAGTGCAAATATTTTAGTGGAATGCACATATAAAATTTATACGGTTTAAAAGTGAAAATATTTTTGGTTTCTAATTAAAAATTTGAGGTTAACTTTTTTCGACTAAAGATGACATAAAAAATTCAAGGTATCTTTATCTAATGTATCTTTTAGGCTAAAACTGCTGATCGGATCGACGTTTTCAGCTATGTTGAACTTCAAAGTTCACCCTGGATTTAAACGGTGATCCGATCAGCAGTTATAACCCGTATGGTAATCTTTAATACACTTATGTCCGATTTGCTAATTTTGTAAATGAATTTATACACATGCTCAACCGTTAAAACAGCAAAGACGAAAAAACTTTTTGTTAAGAAGATAATTATATAATGTTCAATATGCCAAAGTTATATAAAAATAGAGTATGCTCAAGCAATTATTGACTTGAGTTTAAGAATTGCGACACAAAAGAGTGACATAACACCAAAAATTTTGGTCCAAAATAACGAAACGGTAATTGTTTTCGAAATTATTTTTTTCGCTAGAGAAAGGAAGATGCGAAAATTAAATTTCAAAAATTATGAATGTTTAAGCCCTTAACCAACTAGATAACAATTAATTGAGGGTATGGAGGTTCCTAATTTGAATATTTTTTCTTAACTTTAAAATTTCGACCTATAACTTAAAATATAAATTTCCATGATCACGTGGAAAAATTTCCGAAGAAAAATGTCCTTCATTTTTTTCGACTCGGGTCAAATAAAAAGATTTTGAAGTTTAGAAATCAAATATAAACGAACTTTATTTTCCAAGTAAATGTTGAAAACAGTACCTATAAAATGGGGGGAAAATAATAAAACTTCAAACTTTTTGAAGAAAATATATTTAATTTCACGAGTGAAATTTCTACAGATAACCATTTTAGGATAAAATTAATATTATTCTTTCAAATTAGATTTATGTAAATTTGAAGGATTCCAGAAATAAATTGAATACATCTGCAAATTCAGCAGGGTGTTTGTCTCGTGAAGAAGGTCGATAATTTCCATAGACTCTTGAAAAGGATACTTTCAGGAGTATCTGAACGGCAGTTGACGTCAAACATTAAAATACAGTAATAATTACAGATAAAATTCAGTGCTTCTGTTACAATTCCAGTTTTTTTTCAAAATTAAGTTGACAAACTCTAAATTTATTGATAATGTGAAAGTGAAAACATTACAAAATTTTTAAAACCACTATGATTGTAGAAATTGCGAGAAAAAATAAATATTTTTTGTTCCAATGTTGGATCAATTTTTTTTATGAACATTGTTTTTTAATTTTTCAAGCTGAAGTTATTTTTTATGTCACATTTACAAGTTAGGTCCAGCATGATAAACCTGATGATTGTCAAGATTATGAAAATAAATTGAAAGGTTCAAATTTAATTCTAGAGAATTTTTGTTAGATAAAATAACGTTTTTCTTTATAAAAAGCCTTGGTCAAAAACCAACATTTGACTTATTGACTTAAAAATATAAGATTGAGTTAATCTTAGTAAAAAATTAAATACCCCATGAATAACTTGGTAATATAATGTCTATGCATCAGACTGTCTGCTAGACAGTTAAGCCTTTAGTGTAATTAAGGTATGAAAACATCATGAAATATAGATAAGCTTAATAAAATCTAACAGAGCAAATGCGATATAATTTGAATAAATTGTCAATTTTGTCTTGAAAAGTGACAGTATATTCTGACTGCAAAAATAATTCGAAAATATAATTTATGAATCATTGATACAGACCCATTAATGCGAAATTAGTCTTTTTTTTGACGCAAGCCAAATATAAGCATCAGATATTAAATTCAGTATCGAATTGTATCAAACATAGTTTTTATTATTATGAATATGTGGTTTTTGCCCTTTTTATTTTATTTTAAGTTTTTTCGTGATATTTCAATTTGGTTGGTGCTCAGGAACGTCTTGGTATACAGTGGACAAGTCAGCACCCCTAGAGATTTTGTCTAAATGTGTGCACACAAATATATGCTGAAGAGTGGCAGAGATTTTAAGCAAATATTTCATCACAAAATACTTCTAAACAAAACATTTATAAAAAAAACGAAATTTTTTTTTGAAGGATCGGGACGAGGTTTAAGCCCTTTAGTTTTTGGACAATTTTCAACAATAAATTAAAGAAATAAAAAATTTTAATAAAAAAAAACACTTCGACCAAAAACAAATTTTAACTCAAAAAACAATAATAACATTTTACCAACAAAACATTTTTTCACTGAAACAATAATAACAGAAAAATCATTTAAATTTTTTTTTGTCGATAAATGCTTTGATAAAAAATTGTTTGTTTGAAAATGTTCATTAAAATTTGGTTGGTGCTCAGGAACGTTTTGATAAACTAGTTAGAACCTTATAGTCTATAATAAGTTATATAAGTTATAGAGCTTTTGCCCAAATATGTGCATACTGATATGCAGAGGTTTTTTAACTAAACATTTGTAGACAAAAAAGAAGCAATATACATTGTAGAATTACAAATGCATGACTTATAATGAGTTCTGATTCTCTTTGTGATTTATGAGTCATAATTTATGACTCATAAAGCATGACTCATGCTGCATGAGGCAAATCTTAAAAACCCGAAAAACAGTTCACGAGATTAATTCAGCATGGCATAAGTTATGCCGCGAAAATTCCGGATGAGTAATCAGTAGTGCCGTATGTTAACCGATGTGACAGCCATATGCTATATTGAACCACAGTGACCCCTGATATTAAAGTATGCAGTAAATAATGTATACTATATTGTATACTGTCTACTGTTTCAGACGCGAGAACCAGGGGCCAAAGTGAGAGAAAAAAATGAATTCTAAGGGTTAACCAGTGGTACAAAATGTTTAAAATGATCACAAAATTTGCATTAAAGAGTGTTGTTGGCAGGTTTTCAAAAGTGATTGCTTTTATCCTTTTTTCTATCCGGATTCATGGGAAAAGATAATGAAAATTTGAGGATAGGGATGGAAATCAAGAACAATGGCCTTATTGGACGCCTGTTGTTCGTTTGAAAAGAAAGACATAAAAATTTTATTTTTGATCGGAATTCTTAAAAAATCTAGTTGATATATCTTTCTTTCAACCAAAGTTAATCGTGAAAATGAGGGTGATCTCTATAACGCGTGTTCGAATACCACGAGTGTTGTCTTAGTCATCGTATAAGTGATTGACTCAAGTTATTACGCATCAGTCAACTTTGGCGCTCCCAATGTCAAAAACCCTTGCTTATTATTATTCTAAGACAACATTAATGGAATTCGAACACGCGCTATCGAGATTACCCTTATTTTCAAGATTCACTTTGATTGGAAAAATAATATAGGTCATGATCAGATTTGACTTCGGTGAAATTAAAGATTATTTCAAACGCAATTCCTGAATGACGATATTATTGAACATAACATAATAGCGTGTTTATTTTAGAATGAAAAATTTAAAATCGAGAAAATATGAATAGAAACGAGACGTTCAAAGATCCTGCATTATCGCCATATGATGATTTTGGTATGTTCCAATTTTAAGAATAACTTTTTAAAAAATTGTATGATGATTTTTTTTGAAATAATTTTAAGAATCATTGTCGGATTAGAGAAAGGTGAAAAGCGTTAGAATCCTTTTTTTGGGGGTAAATCCTGGGAGTATTAAAAAAAGTTATTTTTGGTGTTCAGGTATTATCTTCAGCCAAACTCATTCATGAAAATATTAATTTATAAAATTCTGACTAACTTGACATTCCCTGAAACCCCTTTGTTATAATTTTTTGGTTTTGACTTAAGGGGGTTCTATAGGCAGCCTATATCTTTTGTTATAAAAATCTAATTGACTGGATTTTACAATTTTTGATCTCCGCGTATCCTGTTTAATTATATAAAGAGATAAAAATTTCAAAATATTTAATATTTTGGATGTTTTTTTATAAAATTCGAAATAAGCTTATTGTGAGTATATAGGTTCTATAGGCAAGTCGTATATTTTTAACTAAGCGAGCTAGAGGTCTGATTTTACGATTTTTGAACTCAACGTGGCTTTTTTAGTCATAAAACTA
This sequence comes from Oikopleura vanhoeffeni, assembly GCA_004367855.1. Lineage (NCBI taxonomy): Eukaryota > Metazoa > Chordata > Appendicularia > Copelata > Oikopleuridae > Oikopleura > Oikopleura vanhoeffeni. The sequence goes on along the minus strand of SCLH01000284.1, from coordinate 373,654 downwards.
AAAAAATGGCAAAATTTTTTGAAAGAAATACTAAAAATTTTCTGAGTGTCGAAAATAAAAAATGTTTTCTGCTTTCGCGCTCGAACGGTTACATATTTCGCCATAGTTTATAATACCTTTTCAGAAACATTCAACTTACGAATCGTTTGGTACACTTGAAAATGTCATACGATGACATTGATGTCAAAAATAAAATTCAAACCGTACTCTGGGTCCAGAGTCTGGGAGTTAAAAAATGAAATCGTTACATCAGGCATAAACAGTTTTTGTAACAATTATAACGAAAAACTATAGTGCACGGAAAAATAGTTTGCCATGTAGCATGAAGAAAAAATACACTTTCCGTCGGCCAAAATAGCAAAAAACAGTCCTTTTCGCCAGCTTTGATACCTTTTTAGTGAGAAAATTAAAAAAGGGGATAAACAGTTTTTTCCGCCTTTGAATTCGCAGATAAATCAAATTTTGAAAGATTTCCTAAATAGGACGAAAAAAAAATACAACTTTTTCAAGAAATTTTTTGCTCCTGGTTAACCTCATTTTCCGGTTGGTTCAACATGCTATCTGAAAAATATAATTTTAAAACGTCTTCCAGAGATTACGAACTAACTTATCAGAATGTTTTATTCACTTCCTATGTCTATGCCGAGAGAAATAAGCAATTCAAAAAGTCCATTTTGCCTATAGAACCCCCTTAAGGGGGTACACGACTCTTCGATTTGACATTTTCTAGTGAAATATACTGAAAACTAACAGTTCATGAGAAAAACCGAAAATGCTAATTTGTAGATCTATCCTTAATCTTGCGAAAAATACATCACAAATTATTTTTGACCATTACCACCAATAGGTACAGTATCGTAACAAGTGACATTTCAAACTGCAAAAACTATCTCCTCCCAAGACGGTATATCAAATTGAGCTCAAATTTTCACAGATCACGTAACGGTAGTTATCCAATCTTTTCTCACGGGCTTTTTTGATCCGGCGAGGAACAATTCTAGAACGCCAAATAACCGACGGATTTTTCACAATTTCAGACTTCAAAATCTATCTCCCTCCTAGGATATATTTGCAAAATAGCTCAATTTTTATCAAGTATTCCTAAGAAAATTGTAAAAGACTCTCACGGGCTTTTTTGCAATTTCCAGCTAAAACTCGAAATATTTTTTTGGTCATTTCCAAAAAATTTCCGAAAAAAAAACTGCTTCGATTTTTCGAAAAAGTAGGCTCAAAAGAAAGTCAGTGAAACACTGATGAGAAAGTTGGCTTACGTCAAGTCGATATTTTGAAGTTTAGTGTCAAATTCGAGCAAACGTTATTTTTTAACTTCATCTTTTAAAATACTTAGAAAAAATCGAAAAAAGCGAAAATTTCGAAAAAAATTTTGATGATTTGGTTCTTAGTACACTTAATTATCACCCCGTATCAATTGGAGCATTTTTATATGCTCTAAGAACTTTATAAATCAGAGTCGTATACCCCCTTAAGGGCCTTGGTGCTATTTGACAGATTTGCACTTTTTCATTTTTTTTCTCTTGATGTAAAACTTTTTGCCACTTCAAAATTTTCGAATAAAAACTTTTCCTAAGAAAAACTAATACTTTTAAGCTTACTTTGTGAAATCTGTTTTTTTTCAGATCGATTATTTTTACTTTATAAAATGGGTTTTAAAAAACTGTCTAAAAACGCGCGTTTGCTATTTTAGGTGTATAAATTCAGGTGAAATTTATTTTCTTATTTTTTATTAATTAGGAACCGTTAACACCGACTCATCCACTGTTGAAAATTTATTTAATTTGTTTTTATACGATTTCTACGTCAAAATTCAAAATTTTGAAAAAAGGCGAAAAAACGAATTTTTGGCACATCAAAAAAAAATTTTTTTCATGAGTTGAATAAAATAAATTTTAAACGGTGGATGGGTCGGCTTACCAATTTGGCAAGTTTCGGTCTGATAATTTTAATTCTGGAGTAAAGAGGGCTTAAAAGGTTTTCTCCCAAACCGTAGTTTCGTTCAAAAAATTATGATTTTGAGTATGAACAAGTGCGAGGAAACAAAACGAGGACATATTTGAAACACAAAATAAAAGGTGGCATTCTTCATTATTTCAGCCGGGGATTCCAATTTTGAAATGAGACGAAAAAAACCGAAATTTTGGCACATCGAAAAAAATATTTGTTTTCATGAGTTGAATGAAATAAATTTAAAACGGTGGATGGGTCGGCTTACAAATTTGGCAAGTTTCGGTCTGATAATTTTTTTTTTAATTCTGGATTAAAAGCGGCTTAAGGGGGTCGGTGCATTTTGACAGATTTGCACTTTTTCAATTTTTTTGTCTTGATGGGAAACTTTTTGTCACTTCAACATTTTCGAATAAAAACTTTTTCGAACACAAGTTGCCCCTTTTCAGCTTACTTTGTGTAATCTGAATTCTTTCTTCAAAATAGATTATTATACTTTATAAATCGTCTTTTGAAAAACACTCAAAAAACGCGCGTTTTGCCTCCATGGTGTCTAAATAACAGTAAAATTATATATTTTTATTTGTTACTTAGAACCCTAAAATACGCTTTCGACCACCGACTCGAATTCATTAAATTTTATTTTATACGATTTCTTCGTCAAAATCTAAAATTTAAATTTGTGAAAAAAGACGGAAAAACCGAAATTTTACAACATCGAAAGGAATATTTTTCTGCATGAGTTAAATGAAATAAATTGAAAACGGGTGGATGGGTCGACTCATATTCGGCAAGTTTGCGTGTGATAAATTTCTTAAATTCCGGATAATGAGGGCCTTGGAGTATTTCTGCCGATCCGTAGTTTTGTTTAAAAAAAGTATGATTCAGAGTATTAACAAGAGCGAAGAAACAAAACAAAGACTATTTAAATATCGTGAAAGTAACCATTCCAAATGTTTTCAGCTAAGGTTTCCAAAAAACTAGTTTGAAAAATTTTGAATGAGAAATGAGGAAAGTTTTCAAAATATTTCCAATAGTTTCGACCGAAAATCCCAAAAAAATGCCAGATGATTTTTCGAATAGCATATAAAAATATGTGGTCACCTGAGCCAAAAGTTAAAGTGGCCATTTTGAAGAGTTTTTTCGTTGATTTGAAACAAATAATGAAATTAAAAGAAAAAATAAGGCATTTTTTAGATGTTCGGAACCTTTTTCAAAAATTTGTCGAATTCGAAAAGTTTAAATCGAACTCAAAATTTTCTAAAAAAAACAATATCAAAAATCCTGTAGTTACAAAAGTTACCTGTAGTATCAAACATATTTTGATGGATAATTGAGAATAACATATAAACCCAGTGAAAAGTTTTTCATCAAGAGCCCATATCCGTATCTGTCAAAATGCACCGACCCCCTTAATTTTACCCCACATACTCATTTTGGTGACAAACTACCAGAGTCGATCTGGAGAGCTTAGTTTTATATAGTTAACAACATCCGATTAACTTCAAATTTTAAATGCTTAAGTTTTTCACAATTCTTTATCTTCTGGTGCTTAATAATTTCTCTATCTTGTCTACTTCTTGAGATAAGCAAATTTGTCGCGACGAAATTTCGCACATGAAAAAGTTTACGAATGAAATTTTATTTTTTGTCATTAAAGCGCAGCTTTAAGTGACAATATATTTCTCAACTCTCAAGCCTCAATTAATTGGTCACTCAAAGCGCGCGCTTTAAGTGACCAAAATTGTGGTCACTTGAAGCGCGCGCTTAAGTGACCAATTTTGGTCACTCGGTACTTAGTAATATAAATTATAACTTTGATTTAATTTTTTGGAACTCTAGTTATGACACATTATTGCTTATAGTTTATAAGCAGGTCCAATTATTGAGAGAGGTTTGTGGCAGGTTTAAACGATTTTGATTGGAAGCTCTAACGGTACCAATCAAGCTTTAACTCTAGAGATTTTTGATTTACCAAATTATTTGGATTTTGGTTTAAGTGACCACAATTTTGAAACTTTTTTAATATGATGCGTCATAAGTTATAACTCATAACTACAGTTCGCAAAATAGTTCAAATCAAAAACACAATTTTAGGCACTTGAAGCGCGCGCTTTAAGTGACCAATTTTGGTCACTAAAGGTCACTCGTAAATTTATGCTATTTCCTAATAGGTTTGACTATATTTAGTCTGCAAATTTGAGCGCATGTTTATTTGACAACAAAAGCAAACAAAATCTAATCTTTCTTACATATCAATTTCATCACCCTCATAATCAGAATCAAATTCACACATTTAATTTATTAATCAATTTGTAAAAAGAATTTGTTTTATTTTTTTGGCCTAGTTTTCTGTTAGTGCTAATTTGTATCCTGGAAGAGCAAAGGCAATTCTCGGCGGGATATTTACACATCCGGCCAGTGAAATATCCAAAAGTGCGGCTGCTGTTGATCAATTCCGAGAATTCAGTCAATTTTTAGATTAATAAGAAAAAAATATTTCTTAAATTTTATTTTTTTATTTTGAACAACGCGGTCGCAGGGTATTGCGATAAAGTTTTTTAGAATCCAAATTCTCAGGCGGTGTTTTTCTTAATTGATATGTCAAACTAAGATCATCACCGTTTTTCTTCAAATTATCCGGGTAACGACAATTTTACGTTTTTGAAAGTTAATCGGATAAAAAAAAACATTTTTCGTAAATACGTGTAGCTCGTGTGTTTTGAATTTCTGAGCATACCCGTTAAAAGGAGTTCTCCCAAACCGAAGTTTTCGTTCAAAAAATTATGATTTAGAGTATGAACAATTGGGCGAAGAAACAAAACGAGAACATATTTGAAAAAAAAATAAAAAGTGGCATTCTTCATTATTTCAGCCAGTGATTTCAGAAAAATAAGTTTAAAAATTTTGAACAAGAAACAAGGAATATTTTCAAAATATTTCAAAATAGTTTCGAGAAAAATTCCCAAAAAAATGTCATATTATTTTTCAAAGGGCATATAAAGAATATCTGGTGACCAACTCGAAAAGTTGAAGTAGCCATTTTGTACAATTTTTCTCGTTAATTCGAACTAAATGATTGAAAAAATAAAAAAAAATTTCATAATTTTTGGAACTTTTTCCAAAAATATCTCAAAATTTGTCGAATTCGAAAAGTCAAATTCGAACTCAAAATTTTGTAAAAAAGCAATAATACGAAAATACAAAAGTAACAAAAGTTGCCTAGATTGTTGAAAATAACTTTGATGGTATATTGAAGAAAATTTGAATACAGTAACCTAGTAAAAAGTTTTTCATCAAGCGCCCATATCCGGACCTGTCAAATAGCACCGAGGCCCTTAAGTTCTCTCAGTAGCGTATTTAATTTCAACGCCCTACATTTCGGCATTTGGAAACGACTCATTCGCTAGAGTTCTTAGACGACTCGAAATGACAACACATATTCAGAAAGTAATGAAAAAACTTTTTCCGAAACGGACCATTTTCCGAATTTTATTTCAAAATCATTAATAATATAAATTTTATTTGAATACACTTTAAATAATACCATCTACCAATGTCCCTCAATTGTAGGGTATCTAAAAATGATCGATTTGGACAATTATTATATGTTAGATTTTTTCTAAATATGCTTGGTTATTTTGCGTATAAGTTATACGGTACAACTCAATCAGATGAGTCGTTTCCAAAATCCCAAATCTGAACAGTTTGGAAACCCTATATGATATAGGATATAGGCTATATGATATAGCCTATATCCCTTTATCACCTTTTGATTAATCTGGGAGATGTGGGTTGAGGGAGCCAATCCTGACACTCCTAAGACCCCTTCTAGCCACTCATGAAGCCGCTTTCTCTTCTTTTCAGCCCACATCTCTTAGATTAATCAAAAGGTGATAAAGGAATATACTATATATATACTACTGAGAGGCACGTTCGCGGGGAAAGGATATAAAACATTTTAGGGGTACCCGATTCAAATAATTTTTTCACCTGAAACATTATAATGAGTCTTACGTCTCTAAACGTTGCGTTTGCCCGCTAAAGGGCATTCAAATTGAAATCTAAAAATTCAATATCCTTCAAAAATACACGTCGGATGGACCTAATAAATTCGTTGTATATTTCAACACAGTCATTTGTTTGGTTGAAAACAGAAAAAACAAAGACGGTTTTTTGGGATATTTATTGGCTACCTCATTTGAATAAATCAGAATAATCTTCTTAAGACTCCAGTCAAAATGAAACGATATATGTTTATCATAATCAAAATATGATGGGTAATTTAAATGTTATTTGTGAGTCGTTTACCGTAGTCAATCGTGTGTAAAAAATTCATTCTTCGTCAAAAATGAGATTCAAAATAGTGAATTTGTTCAAATATGCTTACGAGTTTAGCCGCATAGAGATTTTGTTTTGACGTTCCTATTTATTTTTCGTACGCCCTTAAATAAATTTGATAAACTGGTTTATTTGTCACTATTAATTCACATTCAAACTCGTGAATTTTATACAAACTTCTAATGTTTACCATCGGTTGAACTTTTTTATTAAATCAAACATAGAGCTGAGTCATAAATCTTATTTCGAATCTTTCAAAATTATTAATGTTCCAAAATTTTTATTTTTAATGTTCACGATTTCAAAATGAATATTTCACAAATTTTTCAGCCACTCAAAACAATTCGAAAATGCGAAATAAGACATTTGAATCGTGAAATACGTCCATATCGAAGATCATACTTAGCCGTCAGTGAGAGCAGTGACATCATAATTTTTCTCATTTTGTGGAAACAATGTCTGAAAATAAAGCTCCGATTATTTTGATATTTTTGGGTGTTAAAAAGAGAATAATCTGATTAATTTTAACAGCAACCTAATTTAAGTTGAAACTTCCGTCTAGATGGCAAAAATTTGACGGAGAAACTGAAATTATGCCGCCACAGTTCTTTCTGACGCCTAAATATAATCTTCGATATCCTTTTACCAACGGAACTACATCTCAAAAACGTTTAATATCTCTATAGCGCGAGTTCGAATCCAACTAATGTTGTCTAAGTGATTGCTTGAGTGATAATACACCGATAAAATTTAGCGGTCCCAATATCAAGCACCCTTGCCTATTATCATACTGAGTATGAGTTGATGAGTCTCAAGACAATCACTTTAGTGTATTAAAACAATATTAGTGGGATTCGAACGCGCTATAGAGATAGTAAACGTTTTTGAGATGGAGTTCCGTTGGTAAAAGGATATGAAGCATATGCTTATTTTATCCTTTTTCTGACCAAAAGGATTCTCTGTAGTTAATAAGTTGGTCAAACTATTAATATTGCGGCTTTTGGCAACAACTCAACCGATCAAGTTCTCAGATGACGATTTGAAATAAGGAATTTCAAAACTAAAAAATCTGTTTTAGGCTATCTTGTAGAGAATTTTTTTTTGGTCATTTTAAGACGTAGGATTTTTCTTGTTCTTCAAAATTTTTTCTCAAAAAATCGATTTTTCGGTCAATTGTTGGTGATTTCACAGGTAGTCTGGAATCCAGTTCTAGCGAAGCCGTATGAAGTGCTAGAAGGCTGCTTTTTTAACCAGTGAAAATTAAGCGTTTTTCGGTTCGCCTTTTTTTTTGATTGAGGGTCGGCGACTTATACTTGACCTCCAATGACCGGTCAAAGTTCAAGGTCAATCTCAAGTTCATCGTATAGACTTGAAAGTACACCCAAAAGAATCGGAAGGGTCAACTTTCTCATAAGCGTATTAGAAACTATGGGTCAATTATAAACCGTAAACTTGCTAGAAAGGCAAAACTGGACTTAAGATTGACCTTGAGTGTTGACCAGTTTTTGCACTCTAGCGACCTATCAGTATATAATTGACCCATAGTTTCTAATACGCTTATCAGAAAGTCGACTCTTCCGATCCTTTTGGGGATACTTTCAAGTCTATACGATGAACTTGAGATTGACCTTGAACTTTGACCGGTCATGAGAGGTCAAATATTGGGCGCCGATCCTCAATCTAAAAAACGGCTAACCGAAAAACGCTTAATTTTCACTGGCCAAAAAATCAGCCTTCTGGCACTTCATACGGCTTCGCTAGAACTGGATTCCAGACTACCTGTAAAATCATCAAAAATTGACCGAAAAATCGATTTTTTTTTTAAATTTTTAAAGAACAAAACAATCCTCGGTCTTAAAATGACCAGAAAAAAATTCTCTACAAGATAGCTTATACACATTAAAACCGATTTTTTATTCTTGAAATTCCTTATTTCAAATCGTCAGATAGCTCAAAATAACCAGACATTAAAAAATGAAGAAAAACTGGTCCGAATCTGACCATTTTTCCTATTTTTTTTTAAAAACTTTTGATATTATAATTTTTTTTTATTTAAAGTCTTCGAAAAAATTGAGAGAATATCCTTGTAACCGATTTATCCTGACTTTTTATAAGATTTTTTATGTGTAGGTTAAGGACTGTTATGAGTCGCCCAAGACTTTGATCGCGTACAAGCTCAAAATCCGCCCAATCCAAAATCTGATTAAATTAGCTATCAGAGAACTCAATCAGTTGACTCATTATCAGAAGACGAAATTTTAACAGTTTATATAACCTTTTATCTATAGTCTATAGAGTCACTTTAGATGAGAATGGCCTATTCGCAATAGGCTATTCCCAATAGAATATTAGCTTTTAAAAATAATTCATTTTGACCTTCTAACTTTCTGATTTTTAATGGTCACTCAAAACTGCCTCTGACTTATCGAACTTGTTAAAACTAAGTTACATTTCATGTCTTCTATTTTTAATACCCTCCAATTTGGAATAAATCCAGAAAGGAAAACTTGGCCATAATCCAGTTAAATCTACTAATTATAATCCCTTCTTATTCAAACTTGTCTTCAGATTATTTGGTGTTTTGTGTTTATATGTTTTTGTATGTTTGTACGTATCTTCATCTAAGTATTTGTTGTAATAACGGAAGAAATATCATTTGGGTCAAATCATTTTTTTGGAATATTTCGTTCAAATGAGTTTCGGAAAACGAGAAAAATGGAAGAAATTATTATTTTGGTGCTGAAAAAACATTTTCAAAATCATTATAAAATATTCGTGCTCGAGATATCAAGTCTCTTCGAGAAAATACGTGATAATATTCATTCAGGTTTTGGATAGTTACGAGCATTAAGGGAGTACTGGTCGCATTTAAAGACTTCGGTTCATGAAATTTTCCAGATTAGTTTTAAAATGTTTTTTCTGAAAATATGGACAAAATAAGTTGATCAGAATGTCTTTTTATTTCATTTGTCATAAAAAAAGTATTTTTATCGCGATTTGAACATATTCAGTGTGATTTTTCAAATTTTGGAAATTTCTGAGAATTTGAATCGCGGTTCCAAAAGACGAATAAAAAATGCAAATTGTCGAACTTGGGGTTTTGCGCGTATCATCAAGAATCGTATCATACCAGTTTAGGTTTCGCCGTTAAAATCAGGGAGGAGTACGTATTTCCCGAGGCACTCAAAATAAGGCCAAAAACAGTTTTTGTTCTCATTTAAGCGCCGGTCAAATTTTTTTGAGTAAAACTGAACTGGGGTTCTGCAACGTTTCTGTGGTCAATAAAGCATAAAGTATTCTCTACTTTCAAAACTCAGGGAGGAGTAGGCTTTTGAAGTGAAATAGTGCCACTTTTGAAAATCGTCCTGATTGGTCGGCCAATCAGAGGCCTTCGATTTGTTTGTGTAAGCAAGATTAATGTCAATTATCCTAAACTGAAATACATATGTCGTGCTGTTTCTATACTTCATTGAGGCGAGCTGAAACCCTGTTTTGGCCTTAAAATGCGACCAGTACTCCCTTAAAGGACTTTAATCAGGACATTGGGGACATTTTTTTAATGAAAAGGGTAAAATATCAAATTTTGATTTTGGCGTAAAAATAATAATGATAATTCAATGATATTTCAAAATGACCTTTTGTTGAATCTTCCTGGCATTAGACTTATAAAAATAAGTTTATTTCTGCAATTTAGACAGCAATTCTACGTTAATTCCTTTTAAGAGTGCTGAAGATTTGAAAAAAATGAGTTTGAAAAAAACAGAGCATACAACGTTTGTAAAAGGTTAAATGGTCAATATAATACCTTGAAATGAAAAAATTAGTGGGAGCATTGACATATGGATTACCGACCCTCAGAGTACAGAGGCCGAATATTTGAATGAAACAAACAACGCAAGATATTAGCACCCAATCAAAACCCGTGATTGCGGAATAGGCCGATTTCATTGGTCAGATTAAACCAATCAAATACTCAGAATAAAATGTACTCTGAGGGTTGGTAATCCATATATCCGAAAGTTTTCCATTCAGAGAACAAAAATACAAAACGTAAATATACCAGTCTCACCAAGGCCCCGAGAGTGGTTTATCGAAGATTATACCTACGTGTCCCGTAGAACTTTGACGTCACTCAGACCTTAAAAATCGTGTGATATGATTGGTTACACATTGACTCTTGTGTATCCAATCAAATCACAAGATTCTTTGGGTCTCTGACGTCAAAGTTCTACGGGACACCTAGGTATAATCATCGATATTTCGAGCAAATTATGTTTAAAAATCTTTCAAAAAAATGAATTCGTTTCTGATGAAAATAAATTATAAACTCTTGCTAAACAATTTCCGACAATAAATTCTTAATAATTAATAGGAATAAGTTTTTCAAGAAGTTTAGAAATGAAAACCTATAAGTGATATTTTTCAGATGAACCTCCGTTTTTTTGATATAACGGTCAATCGCAAATATAATGACCGAATATATATGAAGGTTTTCAAAGGTTTGAGTTTTTTGGTTTATTATTCTTTCCCTATTTGACGATAAGTAAATGCATAATGCAAGGGGGTTTTTTATGTTTTATCCAATTTTTGTAGGAAATGAGCCTCAAATCGGTCGACAACCAGAATTTTATAAAATATTAAAGAAATTTGGCAAATTCCAAAAAAAATTGTCAAATTTCTAAAAAATTATCAAATTGTCAAGTCTGAAAGAAAATTATCAACTTCAAAAATAATTTCAAATTTTGAAAAATTATCTAAATCAAAAACATTGTCAAATTTGGCTAAAAGCTAAATTTCAAAAGTTACAAATTTAGATTTGGAAATTTCTGATATTTTTTGACAATTTGAATTTTTTAAAATAATTTTGAAACTTTTTCTGAATCTGATCTGCCTCAACCACATTTGTTCAATATTGATCACGAACTCTCAATCGGACGAATTTGAGATCACCAAAAATCAAATTTTACAGATTAAGTCACAAATAAATGTTTTCGATTTGTATTTCGGACACATTCTTAATAAATAATTCGTAAAAAAATAATGTTTTGAGTGCATGATTGACCAAATACATTTTTATGTTCAAATTATGCTATTTAGCCCGTTATCTTCCTATTGTTTTCGTATTTGGATCAGTGATCTTATTATTTCTTGGACTGTGCGTTTACGTCATTTGTGTTTGTCCTTCATTTATGCGTGATTTACAATTAGAACCGAAAACTAACGATTCTGACGACGAAGATGATGAGGGAACGTGTTCTACAGATCTAACTTCCGGAGTATCAGGTTAAAAAATATAAAATTTATAAATTGAATTCCATTACAATTTTTGGCGCTTTTTATATTCACGTTTGAATAAGAGTGTATAAAGACGAACCCTGAGGAAGCACACTTTTTGAAAAAAATTGGCATGGTGCTCGTAGAAGGACGCTCATAGTTCTTGTACTGCTCAATTTTTCATATTTTCGTTAATAAATGCATAAAATTATCTCAAAAAGCGTTTTGAATTGGTAATTAATATTAAACGTTCGCATTTTTGATGTAATAAGTGAAATAATATTTAAAATGGGATAGTCCTTATAAAGCTACTTTACTGAATTGTTTTTTTTGAAAAAATGATTTTTATAAAACTAAATTAAATTGCGTTTTAATTTGAAATAATAACATATAAATTAATTGCATTTAAATTTTAAATTTAGGTCGAGATGAGCGATTCGAAATGCTGTGAGGAATATCAGAAAATGTGTTTCAATCAAAATCGTATTTGTTGTCCGAAAACATAGGCTTTAAAATATAAGATCGCTCATAAATTATGTGAAAAAAAATAACAAATGAGAAAAATTCCGGCTAGAAATAAAGGGTCATTCACTGTCTTACAAAAAATACTGTCATCATTCTTGAAAATAAAACTTAATAAGGGGCTGAGATTTTTTTTTGATATGTTGATCATTTTCAATAAATTTTAGAAAATATTCTTGACGAAAAAATCCTGAGTCTTAAAATGACCAGAAAAGAATTCTTTACAAGATGGCCTAAAAATATTAATGCCCATTTTTGACTTTTGAAATTCCTTATTTTAAATCGTCCTGATTATTTTTTAAATCTGCATAAAAACGCAAAGCTAACTTTAAAATTTTCGCCTCAAATTTTTGAACTTCTTAAATTTCCGCACAAAAATTAAAAATTCTAGTATTCTTTATTGTCGGACTTGAAACTTTTATGAAAAATGTTTATCTTTGATAATGAGAAATAATTCGAAACGCAGATAATAACGTTTTTAAATAATGATTATTTTTAATTACTTTTCAAAAATTATGATTATTTTATCCAAACGACTCGTTTCAATATTTCATTCCCAAGATCAAAATCACGTGACTTCAGAAAATATACAGCGTCCCAATTTCGCCGAAAGTTTCGTCCGAAGAAAATCGGCGATATTAGCACTTTTGAGGATAAGGGGACAAGAATTAATTTTTCGTTTAAAAATAAAAAATGCGCTGGCGTTCGGAATAGCGTCATAATTTCGAAAGTTTTTTAATTCTATAAGGAGTTTTATGATGGGTTCAAATGCAGTAAAATACCAAAATGGGTGAAATTACTAACTCCACCAAACACAATCAAATAAAAATTCAATACCAATTCAAGGTGGATATATTTACTCTCCTTTTGTTTCTGTCCAAAGTCATAAAATAAATGCAAATTCGTTTTAAAAACCTTAAACGCCCACGTAATTTCGGTGATATTGCACTCGCAGGAATTAAGCTAAACTCAAAATCTAACTTTGACAAGATAAAATCGAAAATTTCACGAAAACATTAAAAAGAAATAAAAAATAATCTGGATTTTTTTAACATTAGAAAAAAATACAAATTAATTTATATTTCTTTTTAAATTTGTATGTGAAATTTTCGATTTTATCTTGTCAAAATTAGATTTTAATAAATATTTTTCGTAAAAATGTCTTAATAGGCTAGTTATAATCTAAGTTGAAATTTATGTGAGTCGAAAATTTTTGACCGAAAATTTTTGACCGTTTTTAACTTCCAAGGATTTACTGCAGTATAAAAATTTAGTTAGAAAGCAAACGTCGCTTCCTTCGGTTTTTGTGTCGACATAATTATCATATTAGAAACGATTTGAAACTGAAAAATTGAATTTTAAGTTATTCAAATGGTGATTAAATGCTGTCTTTAAAGGACAATCTTTTTGCAACATAGAAATTATCACAAAATGAATAAAACTTCAAAATCGAACATTTAAGTTTTAATGCTAATCAGAAAATTAATTAAACAGTTCTAAACATAGTTTTTGGTTGGAATTGGAGCAATTTAACAGGTTTTTCATTATGCATGGTTAATAAAAAAATATAATGCATATTTTAAACATTTTTAATAACGGGTTTTAAAATGATGGATATTAAAAACTTGTTAAGCAATGTCAAAATATATAATTATATCATTTAGAAGGAAGATTGTTATTTTCTAGTTTGGTCTAGTATATTGGTACTACTTAACTTACCCGCCCCCCCGTTAAGATGAGTAACAGTCAGCGCAGCGGATCGCCGAGAAACGTGTTTAATGTAAATATTGTACTAGACCAAACTAAAAATAACAATCTTCCTCCTAAAGGGATATACAGTTGATGACCATTTAAAACCCCTTACAGTTTTTGCCAACCGCCGGTCCCATATCTAGGTTCTGGAGGCGGCCCAGTATCGCCGAAAGTTATTTCACAAAAAATAGGCGATATTGGGCACTTTCGGCAATATAAGCACTTTTGGCGATATGGAGGCCGAAATAAATTTTTTGTTCAAAAATAAAAAAACGCGTGATCGATTGAGATGACGTCATAATTTTAAAAATAATCAATTTTACAAGGAGTGTTACAATAGGTTCAAATAAAGTTAAATACCTAAATGTGTAAAATTACGTACGCCACTAAACGGAATCAAATGAAAATTTTAAATGAAAATTTTGTAGATTTAGGAAATTGTATCTTTAAATGACGTCATGTATGACGCACTCAAAGTAATTTGTAATTCAAACCTGAAACCTCGGTGAAACGCTATTTTGGCGATATGAGCACTGGCAGGAATCAAGCTCAAAATCGTGAAATTGCGTAGGTTTTTATCGGCTATATTGGCAAATTCGACGACAGTGGGCCTCCCCTGTATATTGCTATGAATATTAAAAGACAAATATAGATAACTTTCCAAGCCTAGTTTTTATGCACCTGCTTTTGAAATAGCCCAATAGCTTAACAAAAAATAGCCCAAGTATTCATATCATTCCATAAAAGCGCAATTACTCACGTTTGAATTATGCTAGTGCTTGAAAATACAAATCAAACATTCAGATTCCTTGTTTCATTTATAAGTACATTTACTCGAAAACATCTGGAATGAAAAACAAAGTCCTACCCATTGATATAAAAATATGGATTAATTGTTCATTGAAAAAACTATAGTTTGAAGTACCTTTTCCAAGCTTGCATTTGTTTTAGACAACAACAAAAAACAACCCCATTGCAAAAACAACACGAAATCTATTGCAAACAATATCAAAAAAGTCTTTCAAACGTGAAATGGGATAACTTAGATTAATATCTCAAACCAGCACGAAAACACTATTGTTTTTCCAGTTTGTCCTTAAGGGGGTAGCGGTCGCAAATGTACGTTTGTACTCCAATTTACCAGAATACAAAACTGCTTGGAAACTTTCGAGGATAGCCAATGACTATTAGCCATATGGTAGATCTATCCTTGATCTACAAAAATTATTTATCAGAATAATTTTTCGTCCTATATTTTTCCATACTTTTAAAAAATTGCTAAATAATTTTTAAAGGTCAATCAATATTATAGATTTATTTAGGCCGAAAAATAATGAAGACCTTTTTTGCTCTTTAACGATAAAGAGGTGTATTATGAATAAAAATAAACCATTTGGATATTTATCTTATATTGTCCTTAGAGAAGGATGAACCCAAATAAAAAGAGTTTGTTTTGCTATTTTTGTCCACATAGTCCTTATAAACGCACACCACAACTGTGCACACCACAACTCTTATACTTAGATCTGTTAATGAATTTCCAAGTTATTGTGGAAACACTGAACATTTTAACAGCAGCTTTCTCGATTTTTTAAATTTCCTAAATTAATAAATCATGTTTATTGCAACATTTTAGACAAAACGATAATCGTGGCAGATTTGTCCGTTAAGCGTTCTTACATCTCAAATTAATAAGTATGATTAAAATCACTGTTATTTTTCAAAACTGAATGCTAAAAATGTTAAGCTAGAAAATCATTTTTGTTTTTAATTTAACAACTGCTCAATTCAGCGGCAACCTCTGGTTTATTTCGGTTGAAAAAACCTCTAAATTTTTTGACCTTATAAAAATCGGATATTTTCCATGTATGGTGGTTTGTAAAATGGCCACAAGCCTATTTGTAATTGAATAAATGAGCCTTTTAAGTGGCACTTAAAGGTGATCCTGACATTTTAACAGGCTTATGAAACACGGACTTCAATAAGAACTTCTAACTGAATTTGGAACAATTCAGAATAATTATCTACGGTCCCTGACCCTTGAAAGCACCAAAATATGGCTTGCTTAGGCGCTATTCTTCAGTAAATCCGAACCAGCGATCGGCGTTTTTAAATTTTAACAGGATCGTATCGTATATCAAAAAACCGATACCGAATTAAGGTTTTTGAGAAGAAAAGCCGTATTCGTAGACAGTTTTAGCAGAGGCGCGAGTTGTGCATTGAATTTGATCAGACACATGTTGAAGCCTGGGAAATTTCACTCAAGAAATTGTATCACACAAATGATACACAAAAACATCAAATATAGAAAATGTACAAATTGGGAAAAGTCTCTTCTCTGAGAGAAGTTCTCTCACCCTCCTTTGAGAGTATTTTGAAAAATCCGCGACACAACGTGAAATTAAATTGTTAATAAATTTTAAGACCAACGTTTATGGTTTTTACTTAATTGAACACTACTTACTTAATTTAGGACTGTTTAGGTATTTTCTACAAATCTAAAATTCTCCTACAAAGATAAAGTTGCTATTATTCCTTCAAATTTAATTATCAGGAGATTGACGGGCGAAATTTTGGTATGAGGTCTATAATTAGATTTCTGAAAAATTTTTGTTCAGCAACTGCTTCTAGACTTCTATTTTTTTCAAAAAATCAGTGAGACTCACATCAAAGATAAAACAATTATAACAAACAACTTGGGCGATATATGGGTCGCCCCGGCCCGGCGATATGGGTAGGGTGCGGTTAAGTAGGGAGCGAACCGGCAAACTTTCTGACTAAACCAGAACAGTTTCAACTAAAATTATTTGAGCTTACAGGGTAAATATACGGTTTTATACGGTATTATATACGGTATTAATATACGGGATTAGACGATTTGAAATAAGAAATTTCAAAAGTGAAAAATGGGTATGGATGTTTTATATCTATCTTGTAGAGAATTTTTATCTGGTCATTTTGAGACCAAGGATTTTTTTGCTTTTGAAATTTACAAAAAAAAACTGTTTAAGGGGGTATACGACTCTGATTTAATAAAGGCCTTAGAGGCAATAAAAATGCTCCAAATTGATACGGGGTGATAATAAAGTGTACTAAGAACCCAATCATCAAAAAAACTTTTCGAAATTTTTGCTTTTTTTCGATTTTTTTTTCAAGTATTTTTTAAAAGATGAAGTTAAAAAATAACGTTTGCTCAAATTTGACCACTTAAACTTCAAAATATCGACTTGACGTAAGCCAACTTTCTCATCAGTGTTTTACTGGCTTTCTTTTGAGCCTACTTTCGAAAAAATCGAAGCACTTTTTTCGGAAATTTAACGGAAAATGACCAAAAAAATCATATTTCGAGTTCTAGCTCGAAATTGCAAAAAAGCTCTCCGTTATCTCTCGCTCGGAGTGACCAAAATTTGGTCACTCCGAGTCCGCACTCGGAGTGACCAAAATTAAGACAAATTCCTAGTTTTTTGGGTTTGAGAAAAGTTCAAAATTTTGGTCACTCCGACCAAAATCAGAAATATTTATCGAAATTAAATTAATTTCTAGAGTTTGAAATAGTTCAAACCTGATTGCTAAAAACTGTCACGTCAATAATCTGAAATTTTCAATACTTCAAAATTACACTTTGCACAGCTTTTAATAATTTATTAAATCCAAATATCGTAACTTGAAAGATTCTCCTTTATAGCTAATTGCTATCAGTTGCTCTGCGATCCGTTATTTGTACCATATAATATCTCACATCAAATTGCTCATCGCCGAACGCGTTTGAAGATTTCAAAATGAGCATTCGAAATACTGGAAGTTGAAACCAAAAAAAACTTTTCTGCGTTTTTGGGATATTTACGAAAATTACTTTAAAAGTGATGGACGTTTTTTTGGGAAGTTTTCGAATTACGCCGATTTGTGTAACAAACCGTTTTTTCGAATAATGGATCAGGTGAAGTTTGCAAACAAATTCAACGATTTTTACAATACTTATCTGGAAAACTATGAGCCCTGGCAAAAACCTTTATATATTACAGTGGGTGAGACCAATGGGACAGTGAGACAATAGGCAACATCTTTTTCGCAATTTGATTTTTCAGACCTATGAGACAAATGAGCAACATTTTTCGGAAAGCTCGTGTGTTGACCATTTAGTCTTAAAAACTAAATTTTTGATCCGACTCTAATCAGAACTCTGAACAGTGTTCTTAATAAAGTCTTCCCCGAGGTTTGGTGAAATTGGATAATTTGGTCTGCAATTATCAAGGATGGATCATTTATATTTCATGTAAAAGCTATTTTGTGAACTAACCTACTTTCCCCGAAAATCTTAATTTTATTAAAACAACAATCGGTCAACACATTTCCATCAGAAAGGTAATTTCAAAGCGATTGCTTAACCCCCACCTGCACGAGCGTGTTCAGAACACAGAGAAAAAAAATATTTTGGGGAAGTGTCAGGGAAGGCGGAAATGGCCTCAAAATGGCTGTTTTTTGGTACCGCTGCAGCGCTAGTTCAATTTCATTTGGAGCACAGTGAGCAAATTTTTTTCGCGGAAAAAGGCAACTTTCTTAAATGCGAGCTATGATTTTTATGCGCTCCAATATTTCGCTATCTTCATGTTATGGTTTTATGCGCAGTCAAAGTTTTGCTTTCTGAAAATACGTCGATTTTACCAATCTAAGAAATTTCAGATTTTTTTTTTCGGAAAATGAATTTTTTTATTTCGGTTTTTAAAATTGATTCAAAGTGAACTCATGCAACAAAAAAGCGTCAACGGATTTCAACTTGAAAGTTACAGACAATAAAAGGAAATTTATACTTAGAAAAATAGGAATTTTGGATTTTTCACAAATTTTTTACATCGAATTTTTTTTTAATTTTTTTGGATTAAAACCGATAAACAAAATGAAGAACAAATTAGCATTTCCTGCCATGTTGCAGCCAAGCGAAATATAAAATGGCGTGGGGACTACCCCCTAAGGGGTGGTCGTCGCATTTAAATGTTTTAATAGCCAATTGTTGCAAAGTACAAATCGTCGGACCAACTTTTACCTCTCTTTGATATATTAAACAAAAATCTTGATCCTAAAAAACAATTCAAATTAACGATGCTCGCCAATCAGAAACGTGTTACAACAAGTGACGGAATTATTTTTCAAAATGTATTTCCTCCTGAGTTTTCAAGGTTCAACAATGATTCATGTTTTAATTAACGCGGACAGAACGTGAGCAGCACCACCAAGTTGAGTTTTTGGGGACAAATTCTGATTTGGCTTCAGAATCACCCAAAAACTGTATTTTGCTCTAGTTAACATATGTTAAATTAACATAGGGTCAAAATGTTTTTGGTGTTCTGAAGCCAAATCAAAGAATTTCCCAAAACACCAACTTGGCGGTCTGCTCACGTTCTGTACGGGTAATTCAAATCATAGAATCATTGTTGTACTTAAAACTCAGGGAGAGATACATCGAAAATTTTCTTTTTGTCAAATGTATCTCCTCCTGAGTTTTTAAAGTAACACATGATCACATGATTGAATTACCGTACAGAACGTGACAGACCGCCAAGTTGGTTTTTTGGAAAAATTCTTGTTTGGCTTCAGAATCACCAAAAACAGTATTTGACCCTATGTAATAGAGAGCAAATACAGTTTTTGGTGATTCTGAAGCCAAACAAAAGAATTACCGAGTACCCCATTTTGCAGCTAAGATTCAGATACATCTACAAATTAGCATTTTCGGTTTTTCTCATGAATGTTAGTTTCGTATAATTTCACCGAGAAAATGTCAAATCAGAGTCGCATACCCCTTAAGGGGGTTGTGGGTGTAATGAAACATGCGCTGAAGAAAATTTCTCTATTTTCTTGAATTCAGCTGGGAGAAAAAAATAACAAAATTGGGTTCGAATCAAACATCAATATTTCCTTTCCTGT
>SCLH01000284.1:262971-332250 GCA_004367855.1 Oikopleura vanhoeffeni | reverse complement strand
GGTACTTGCTGGTCTTTTTGGCCATTTTTTCAGTCAAATTTTTTAAATAATTCGGTATTTGAAAACGACTCATAATTACAAAAAAGTTACAAAAAATTACAAAACAGTGGTCTGAATCAGACCAGTGATTCCAATTTTTTTTAATAGAAACTGATAATTAAACAATTTCAGGAACCTTAGAAAAAATGATAAAAATGGGTCGACTCGAACCATTTTCAATTCATTTCAGATTCACTATATATTTGTGCTCAGTTTGAGCTATCTAAAAACTTAATTTGATGAGTTGTTTTCAGAAACCAAATTATATAAACATATTGGCTAAAAAGACCCAGCAAGTACCGTTATAAATATAGTAGTTTATAAGACTTTCTAATGACCACATAATTAATCGTTGGTCAGTTATTCACGCAAGAGGCACAATATAACAAAAGTATTATCACCCTTTAGCGCCTAACGTGTAGTTTATTGACCAAAATTTGCTGAATCTGTCTTTAAAATAATATTTTGAAGTTATCCTTTGAAAAAAAATTCAAAAAGTAATAAAATGAACTTTTATTCTGGTCCGTTTCCAGCCTTGATTTTGTTGATGCTGTTCACAATGCAATTTTTTGCAATTTATGAAGTCAAAATTATGAATCTGAAGAAGATGAGATAAAACGATGATGCAAAAGTTTCATCTTTTATTTGAAAGAAAATATTTAAAAATCCCGAAGAAGCAAAAAATTAACTAATATAAAAAATGAAAAAAGTGCAAATCTGTCTATGAGGCTCAGAGTCTGAGCACTCTATTAATCAGTACGATCTTTTTTGTCACAAATTTGTCCGTCGAGCTGTTCTCACTAATTTTCACGTCTTGAAATAACTCTGTTTTTTTTCGAATTTCATGAAACCTTTGTGTCACCGACAATTCTTTTTAATCAAAATATTTTGTATGAGAAAAACATGTTTTTTGGTCAGCATACCTGGTTTTGGTGGATATTTTTTGGGATTAATTATACTTCTCAATTTTCTCGTAAACTTGTAACAAGCACTTTGCATACATTTTTGAGACGATTTAACATTTTTTAAACATTCAATCGAATAATTATTCAAACTTCAAATGTTGCATAAAATTCTTTACAAAAATTCAAATTAACTTACTGTGAATAAGTAAAAATTTATTTTGATACGAAAAAGTTAGAAAAAATGATGTCTTCACAACTTGAAATTGGAAAAGATTCAATAAAACTGTACTAAATTCACCTTCAAATGTTCTCAATAATTCTATTTAGAACAAATATCACATTTTTCCTAGAAATTAGTACTTACAAGAATATTGGTTCAAAATATAGCGGGTAACGTTTCAATTCTTTATGCAATTATTTTGACTCTTTCGAAATTCATAAAAACATTTTTCACAATACCGAGTATTTTTGAAAATACTAACAGTATGTAAATACATTTTGTTCCCTTGTTTTTCTGGAGCAAAAAAATGACGTACAAAAACAAAAAATATATATCTTAAATCCAACCAAAGTGATTGTTTATCTAGGGTGTCCAAACCGATCACACTAAGGCTTTGGAAAGCAACGTATTCGATTCAGCTTTTAATATATTTTCATATGTAGCTGAAAATGACCACACATAAAACAAAGGTCAAATTAAAAGTTTGTCTGATTCAGACCATTTCCATTGGTTTTTTCGGAAATTTATAATGAAAAAAACTGTACAGAAAATTAAAAATAGTCTGTTTTTTTTTTCTTCATTTGTAGTCATTTTAAGGTATTTAAAAACTCCGATCGATGAGTCGCCCCCAAAACCGCAATAAAACGGTTTGAACAACCTTGCTATAGAGATTCTCTTTATTAGAGACTCAATACGGTTGATAAGAGATATCAGAACACAATCGACATAATTTTCTGAACTTTCAGAATAATTATTGTCCATGCCAAGGAAACTAAATAAATCGAATTCGAGGGTTGCATCCTTGTTTGGAATCATTCAAATTATCACTCAAATAGTGATAGTAATTGACTCAAATTGATTTTCGAAAGTTTTTTTAATTTGCATATATGTCTACATAAAAATTTTGATGACTGTGATAGTTTAGAGATTGTTGAACACGATATTTCTGCTTGTCAGTCTATGTTTTTGAAACCACGGGACGTTTTTAGATCGAAAACTTGGTCAAATAACTAGCTTGTGGTCAATTTCACTTACTTCGAATCAATACCCCTAAATTGACCATGAGATTAACCAAAATTATTTATAATTATACCATCAAAAAGATTCGCTA
Organism: Oikopleura vanhoeffeni; assembly: GCA_004367855.1. Taxonomy (NCBI): domain Eukaryota; kingdom Metazoa; phylum Chordata; class Appendicularia; order Copelata; family Oikopleuridae; genus Oikopleura; species Oikopleura vanhoeffeni. Next base: position 329,975 of record SCLH01000284.1, on the reverse strand, counting down.
ACCGTTTTGTCTTCTATTTTCATAATTATAAATTATGTGAAATGAATTAAGGTTCTGGCATAATTGTGTCAGATAACTGAAAATTCTACACATTAGACGATTGAGTTTTGATGATTATCGTGACCACAACACCTTTAATAATGTTTCAATGTCGTTTGAACAAAAAATTTCATGTTTTCTGATGCTTAAAATATCAAAGTCAAAAACGGTTCTAGAATCTAGATCTAATTTCAATTCTGCTGACTTTGTTGAAATTTTGAATTCTTCAAATCAAAAGTGAAGTTGGGTTGTCCGAGGTCGTGCAAATTTCAATGCACCAAAAATTTGCTGATTATACATGTCGCGTGAAATTTTCGACACACTTTAAGACCTCAATTTCGAAAAAAAATTCACATGCTTTACTCCATTGCGCCAAGATTCGGAAATCATTTGCACTTATTCAAATTTAATATAAAAGCTTAAATGAATTCCCGTCGTCAAGATAACGAATATCCTTTTCCCAACGGAACTCCATCTCGAAATCGTTTACTTTCTTTATAGCGCGTGTTCGAATCCCACTTACGTTGTCTTACTGATTGTCTTGAGAATGATTATAGGCAAGGATGCTTGATATTGGGGCCGCTAAATTTGATCGGTGTGTAATCACTCAAGCAATCACTAAGACAATCACTTAGACAACATCAGTGGGATTCGAACACGCGATATATAGATAGTGAACGTTTTTGAGATGGAGTTCCGTTTGGAAAAGGAAATGCAAAAATATTTTTTTCTTTATTTTGAAAAAAAATATGAAACTTATGTTTGTTAGACCCAAATTGAAAAAAAGGGCGCTGTTTAGTTTCGGAGGTACATGTATTAAGGGGGTAGTGTCTGTAAAAAGTTTTCTGGAAAGTGAGAGTTCTATACTAATTCGACGAAAAAATACATTGGTGATGGTTTCGCGACTTTCATAGAGTGGTTTTTTCGTGCTAGCGCCATCTCTAGAATTATGCCATTTGAGAAAAATCAATCTCGCTGTCTAACCAGCCATTATTTTCTCTCAAAAACAAAACTGACTTAATTCTATTATATATTGCACCTAATAATCGATACTTTATATTTTTTTATATATTTTTAAGGACCTAGCCTTCCACCGACAAATCCAGTTTATATTAAAAAATGCGGAATACGAGCATTTTATTGACTGAATCTGCTCAAATCTGACCTATAAAATCCTCCTGTCCTGTAATCCAAGGTTTTGATTTGGTGCCGCGTTAATTGGTTTATTCAAATATGCACGATCTTTAAACTGAAGGCCCTTAATCCCGGGCTAAAACTCGGGAATCCCCGAGTCGGGATTCAAGGGTTTTTGACAATTTTCAAGGGTGAGAAAGTCTTAATCGAACATATTCGTCTTTTTATATATAGACAAACTTGAAGTCACCAAAATAGAAAATAAATATCTCGAAGTGACGAATTATTATTGGTGTTGACGTCAACCAATCAAAACTGACTCAAAATTTAAAAGTTTACAAAAAACATATTTCTTATCAGCACAAAATTGCACGAATAATATTTGAATTGTCTTAGCTGAAATTACGAAATCTTCGAATTCTCGTATTTTGACGCTTTTTTAGTTCATCTTTTTATGCTTTCTTTACTTTAGTTTTTTCGAATTTAGTTTTCTCCAAAAGTAAAATTTTGATAATTTAACGTGAATTTTAGTCATAAATCCACTTAAAATTTTTGGGAAGTTCAGAAATTACGCTTCCTGTTTAAAATCATTTACCGCATGTCTGGCAATCAGAAAAGTATAATTATTTTATTCCATGTTGTGTCGTTTCCGGTTAACAACATTCTCTACCCAGGGCGGGAACCTATTTAAAGCTAAAATATTTCACTCCAAGGCGGTTTGTTAAATTACGGAAATGGTGTCATGTCCAAAACCGGATGAAGAAATGAAATTGCGTCCGTTTTACCATTTGCATTAACGTTGAACTTTCTCCTTTACAGAATTTTTTCAGCTTTACGTATCGAATAACGTTTCGAAAAAGAGCCTTATTTTCGACAAAAGTCACATTCATTTTTTAAACAATATCATATTGTAAATATCTCTTTAACACATTTACAGTGATTTAAGATCGTTTTTTGACTTGCAAGTCTTGCACAGCATTTTTGAGTCATATTTATCGTATTCGAAAAAATATTAAAAAAATAAGATTTGGGGATTGTCTGTCCGGTAGTTCCTACAAATAATAAGACTTTTTAAATTTGCCGATATTTTTCTTCGTATCGCTTCATAGTCAAAACCTTTCTTAACAAAAATCTCCGCAATTTTATTACGAAAAATCGTAATTTTTTGTAGAAACTACCGCACAGACAATCCGCAAATTTAATTAATCAGTGATTTCTAATATTATATCAAATACGATAAATATGACTCAAGTTTGATGTGCAAGTAAAAAAAACGATCCTTAATCACTATACAGGTGTTCAAAAGATATTTTAACAACCAACCGAGAAGTCATATCAACCATAGTGCCTATTTTTAGTTGATAGGTTGTTCGAATCGTTAATATTTTGGCTTTTGGAAACGATCCCTTCAATTGAATTCTCATATAGTTCAAATGACCACATATGTCTTTTTCCTCAATATCTAGTTTTATAACGGGAATGGTCTTTTGTCCAAAACCGGACGTAGACATGAAATTGCGTCCGTTTTACCATATCTATAATATACGTGAATTGTGGTAGGGGTGTTCGAATCCCACTTATGTTGTCTTAGTGATTGTCTTGAGTATGATTATTGGTAAGGATGCTAGATATTCGGACCGCCAAAGTTGATCAGTGTATAATCACTCAAGCACTCACTAATACAACATTAGTAGGATTCGAACACGCGTTATAGAGATAACAAGCATTTTTAAGATGGCCTTAGATTGGGAGAAGGGTATGTGTAGTTAACAAAGCTTAGATACTGTGAATATATGTATCAAAGTTTAATTCTCACTTTTACCCAAAATTTTTATTTAAACTAAAATAATTTTAAAATATATTAACTGAAAGGGGCTCATAATTGGTTGGCAGTGAAAGAGGAAAATTTTAAAGCGATATTTTATATTAATCTGTATGTTCAGTTTTTGAATATCCCTTGAAGAATGGACAACTAACAAAACAAGCAGCAAAACATTGTCTAGTACGTTGTGATGAACAGGATGTGCAATTAGCCGCCGCTCACACATGATGAACTGGCCTATAATTGCCATCACTGAATACAAGACCATGTTTTTTGCCTTTTGTACCCGGTTGTTCATTCTTGGAAAAACGATTCTGATGTTTTTTCATGCAAAATTTTGAACAAGAAAATTAATCACATATTTTTGTTGAAATTTATCGAGAAAGTCTACAAAAAAACTATTTTGCTTAAAAAAATAAAATTCAGAATGAGTAATTAAAAAATTGTATTTTTCATGTGAATGACCACAGTTTCAGCAATTTAATGAAAATCAACAATATTTGTAATGCTTAGTCGTAAAATACTTTTTAAATTCCGAGAACATTATAATTTTCTATTTTTAGCCTTTCACTTATTTCCCGCAAATTCACATTTAATTTATCTAATTCATCAACAGATGAAGATTCTACATTGTTTTTACACAGGTTTGAACGTGTAACTTGCTGCTCTGTGATAACCGATCAAAATAAGATATTAAAAATTTATTAGAATTTCACAAATTTTTAATAATTTTTATTTTATTTGCAAGGTTTCGCTATTCGCATAATCAGGCATAAAAAAAAACAAGTTTTACAGTTTGTGAAATAATCCAACTTATCCAGCTAATTTTACAAATATTGATAATTGAAAAAAATTAACAAGGAGTTTATTTTTTTCGTATATTTCATGATTATGAATTTTTTTGGCGATATTCAATGTTTTACTATACTTATAAGGGGTCTTGCTATTTGGACACCTTGCGTAACGCAAGTTGCGTTGGCTGAAGATATCGTCACAATGTGTGAGTCAAACCTCATTGGCAGAAATTTCCACACAATGTAACAATTTTCCTCGTATTGCTGGGGGGTATTGCAGGAGGGGCGATATCGCCGGCCCAATATCACCGAATTTGCCTAAATCGCCAAAAAAACCTAAACGATTTTAAGCTAAAATATTTCCTGTGTCAATATCGCTGAATTTGCAAAAATCGCCGATTTTTTTCGAGATTTTTATCTCAAATTACTTTTGAGCGTCATGAAAGACGTCATTTCAGGATTAAATCTCAAAAATTTGGTATTTTCAACTTTTATTTGATTGCCTTTGGAAGAGTATTCAAGTTAACGCATTTTGGTGATTTACTACATACAAATCTATTGAGAACTTCTTCAAAAATCCGAAAAATTATTCGACATATGACGGCATTTCTCCTATGCGTTTTTTTTCATTTTTTGAACAATTTTTTTTTTTATTTTTGTTCGTCGAATGTGTCAATATCGCCGAAATTTTTCGGCAAGAAACTTTCGGCGATGTTCCCTCCTCCTGTGTATTATGTTCAAATGATGTTATGGGAATTTTTTCGTTGTAAAGTTAAGTTGACTAACATTTTTGGTTCAAAGTGTTAAAAAAACTTTATTCTATTCTCAACTTTATAACTGAAATTATACTGACTTTGCAAAAATCCATTTCGTACTGTAAAAATGCGTTCTCGACCAAATTATTTACTTAGCCGTTTTATAACTTAACCAAGATAGCTTTTCCATCTGCTTTATTTCAAAGAATGTTCTCCCACTTTTGGCCCTATAACCAAATTTTCATTATAAATATACCGGCCCAAAGTAAAAATTTGTTTAGTTAGTGTTATCTAAAAAAATGAAATATTAGTGTTACCTAAAAAAAAGAAATATTACATAATTTATTCAGGAAAACCCATTCAGCTGGCAAAATATGTTATTAATTTTTTTATCTGAAAAACGTTATATCATACAGTATGTATTAGTTATATTATATAACTTAAATGCGAATCTGAGCGTGCTAGTTAATGGCTCTGAAATTCTTAAAAATAAACAACGTTTTTCAGTGTTATATTTTATCAGATTCAAATAGGCTGTCAGTTGTTGAGACCAAAATAGAGGGTAAGAGGGGTATCCAAAATAAAAGGAGGCCATTCTGGATCATTTCTGGAATTAAAATTCCTAGTTTTGAACTTGGTTTTGACCAAAATCTGACAAGTGACAGCCTAGATTCAAGTTTCATGAACACATTTTTTTCAAACCTCAATCCGAGTCGAACTGATCATATTTTCCCGATCATTTTGGATGAATATTTCGTACAGTATGTTCAGTTGTAGTATGAGAAAAATTTCATAATATTTTCATATTTTACCTATTTTTTGGTATTGAGAGAATTATTAAAACCGGAAAATTTGATAATAATGAGCCGTGTGAGGAATCGAAACCGACCATAAAAACTTGCTTGGGTTAGGCTGACCACTGATGAAACTCAAATTTGTCCCAAGTCACTTTGGAATCATCAATAAAATTATGAGAAATCTTCATCCACTTTTTTGATTGGACCTTAGATTTGTGACTTCCCACCAATTTATTTTATAAGCCGCGCTCTGATTGGCGAGCATTTCCCACGCGCTCAGTCCTCCACAATATTTATATACGAAGCGAGTAAAATGAACAATACCTGAATTTCATTTAACTCAACCTGTACTCACTCAAAGAACACCACTACTGGCGTGGCAGTTATCATGAGCAAAATTTAAAACTTTAATTTTAGAAATAAATTTTTTTGTACATAATTTCTGGTGACATTTGATTTATAAAGCTTTAAAACGCCGTTCCGCAGACCCCTTGAAAATGTATCTACTATACTAATAATGTACATGGCTGGAACTTGATCTGAAATTTGGAAATTTCAGCCAATGGGGTCGGACTTACTCATTGTGAAGATATTTTTATGATTTTTCATAATATCAAAATTTTGACGATGAGTCATTATATATTTTCTGAAACCGGAAGTTAACCATGAAATGTTTTGCAGCAAAACTTTTGCTTATTTGATACTTTTTGGAGAAGGGTTTAAAAAAGCTGTGTGCTAAGTTTTATTAAATTTGAAATTTTGAAACCTTTCCGGCGAAGGGCTAAAATGTGGAAAAAAATTATTTCTTTGCATTTTTTAAACTAAACAACTCTCCTGCAATACTAAGCATGTGAATAAAACTCAACTAAGGCCTTAAATGACTAGGTGCATGTACACAGAACATTCATACGCAGTCAAAAACCAACAAAATGTTAAAATATTAAAAATAAATATTAAAAACTACAAAAAAATTGTAAAAATTTTGAAATTTCTTCAAGTTTTTGATGAAAAAAGAATTGGAGCTCACATTTGATTTTTTTTTATTTCACCAGTATGTAGCTATGACATCATAAATTATAACGAAAAATTTTTAAGGAAAATTTTAAAAAAATTTCGAAAGGTATTTATTATTTATATTTGTGAAAAATTGGACCCTAAATGAAGGCCGATAAAAGGCGTTTTTAAGTTTTTTTAATGTTTGAAAAATAATGTTTAAAACTTTCATAAAAAAACTCATTTACAATTTATTAATTAAATTTTCCATTTTTTTTATAAAACTTCATATTTTAAAATAAAAGTTCAAATTTTTCTAAGATTTTTATTGAAATTATCATTTTTTATAAACTCCTTATTATGTTATAAAATTTCCGATCAAATCGTTTTTTTTCGATCCGATCACGTTTTTTCAACTCGGGTCTGATCCGATTCGATATTCAAATTTTAAAATGTGCTTCCGAGCAGATCAAATCACAAAATGTCCGATCAGATCGGATATGTGATGGGCCTACAGCTTGTAAAGCAAATACCGGACCAAATTGGAGCAAAAAAATTATCGTCAGGTAATAAAAATATACCGCTTTTTTCCTACGTTCAAACTCACCAGAAAACTACTAGTTTTCTGCCGAAAAACAAAAAAAAATAAATGGGGACATTTTTGATAAAAATAAATTTTGGATTTTCGCTTATGAAAGTTTCATTGGACGACAGCCTAGTGGACAGCAAAATCTATGCCAAACAGAGTTATTTAGAAGATTTTTGTTAAGATACTGTAATTAAGAAGAAACGAAGGAAACTATTTTTTTTCTTCGGGTTGTTTTGTGATTTGTAGAGAGGGCGCTATGAGCGTCTCGATCACGTGATTACCATCTCCTCTCGCCCTCTTTCTTGCCATACCTAAAACCACCATCCCTAATGTAGTCACCACACTGAATTATTTATTTACGAAGGTAGGCATTTACAAATCGACTGAATTGAAACAGGATATGGCTAACGCTAGAATATAATTATTCATCGGATAATTATATAATATATCGGATTTAGTACAACGTTTTACCCTCTGGTTCTTCGTCACTTGAAACTCAGGCGGTACAAGGAGGGGGGCAATATTGCCGAATTGCTGAAATCGCCGAATTTCACCTACGCAATATCAGAATTTTTAGCTAAAATAATTCCTGTTCCCATATCGCCAAAATCGCCGAAATGTTTTAAGATCTAGTCCTTCCAAAATCTAGTCCTTTCAAATTTAATTTGATTGCGTTTGGTGAACTATTAAATTATACGCATTTTATTGATTTATATTATTCGAACCTTTTGTTAAACTCGTTATAAAATCAAAAAAAATTTTCGACACATGACGTCATTTCGAACGCCTGAGCGTTTTTCACTATTTGAACAAACAAATTATTTTTCTTTCCATATCGCCGAAAGTTCCCAATATTGCCAAATGTGCCAATATCGCCGAATTTTTTTGCCAAAAATCTTTCGGCGATATTGGGCCCTCCTTGTACATGAATGCTTTTGAGGCCTAATTATCACTGGGGAACACTTTTAACTTTAAAGGCTTCAAGTGACTTGTTCACTATGATGTATTCACGAGAGCATAATTTCAAGAAGTGAATTTAAAGAATTTTGCCCGAACCGAATATGTGCATGAAAATTTCTGAGTTGGCTCACTTCCTGCATTTTGAATATTATTTTACAACTTTTCAAAGAATTTTTGGCTTTTTCGTGTAACAAGTTTTATTTATATTTGACAGGATAAGTTAACTATAATGTACAAAAATTATACAAGATGATTACACGAAACGATGCTGGAAATTACACAAGATTACGACGATTCGATCGACTTTGATCTGAGCTTTTTGATATAAACATAAAAACAGTCGTTAAAGTTACATTTTGAATAATATTGAACAAAAAATATTGATTTTTTGAGAATACATTCGGCACAAAGTGGCGTTAATAAATATGAAAAAGGCAGGAATTGAAGGAGTTTTATTTATAAATATTGATGATGGTGATAAATAGGCTCTACATGTTGGTCGGTCATGTTTGGCGAATCTGATTGGTATTCATCTTCATATCGCGCTTTTGGATAATGCTCAACAGGAACACCAGCAGACGATAATGACGTAATCGAGCGCTGAAATAAAATTTGAATAAGTGCTTCAAAACGTCATCAATCTGTTAGTTAAGCTTTTTTTACAATTTTCAAATGCCATTAATAATAACAATGACGAACTAACCTCTTGAATTTTTGCTCGATTTTATAAAAATGGGTCCTCTTCCCGGATGTTAGATATTCATATAGAAATTTCGATTTACAATTAAAAAACTGCGTGTCAAAATTTTTAATTGCTGGAAAAATATGCGTTATCAGCAAAAAACTTATGATGTTAATACCCTATATTTTTAGGAAAGATTTTTAAACTTTTTGAAACATTTCAAAAACTATTAATTTTAGTTATGGCTAATAAAGGTTCAAAAAAAATTTATAATTTTTTTTGGTTACATAATAGAATTAATTTTCAAAATTAATAAATGAAAAAAAATTGAATAAAAATAGGCATTTGTCTGTTAAAAATAAAGTAAGTATTACTCCTTAGATTTTTTTGAGACAAAACTTGATAATGCATTCTTCGAACCGTTGTTAAGAATGAAATATACACCTTAGATATTCGTTCTTCATAAAAAAAATTTGCTGAAAAATCAATCTGAGGAATACGTATAAATCAAAAAAGAGATCAACAAACTAAAAATATTTTATTTTCTTACCTTGCTTCCAGTTGGTGGCCTTGCAACATGAATGTGTTGATTTGCAAGTGAATTATTCAACTGTGTACTCAAAACCGTCACTTCCAATTTTTGATCTCCCTTAAAAATAATATTTATTTTTGAAATTTTTGAAACGGTTATTTATAATGGCAAGGTAATTTAGTTGATGAAACTAACCTGTATTGAACTCTGTGGTATATAACCTCCATATCCAGAGTGATAAATTTGAAACCTGTCAGCATCAGAATGCGTCAGAATCGATGGCGAGAGATTCTGAAATAAACACGTTTAACAAAAATTACAAATAATTTTGAAATTCAAATGATCTTGTCGTACGATTTCTAATAGGGAATGGTTTTATTGATGAATAATTTTATTTGCTGTTGAGACTTTTTTCCCGGTCAATTTAACACCTAGGTTTCTGTATTTTTTAGATTATTTTTAACAAAAATCGATTTTGAGTTCATATTTAAGATTTTCAAAGATTCACTGGTTGATCAAATAATTTGTCAAAATTTTGTGTTCAATACTTTTTTGTAAAATAAATTTGTGTGAAATACCATTTTGAGTAAAAGAAAATATTTGAAAATATTTTTCAGATTCAAAAAAAGTTTCATGATAATCCGCTTGCAAATTCACTGTTGCAACTCATTGTTATCAAAATGGCAGAAAAATCTATTCGAAAAATTAAGTATGAACTTTTAAATTTACAAATTCCTGAGTTAAGAACTCTATAAGTATTGATCCCTAAGTGTTGACCAAGTTTCATTAAAAAAGTCTCCCAAACGAACCTGAATAGACGGATAAGCAGTTTGGCTCGAAAACTTCTGATGTTGATGAATTGCACTATGATGAGGAGAATAATGGTGGCCGTGTTGACCCTGATTTGTTGACCAACCCACTTGAGTGGCCATCGGCGAAACTGAATCAAAATTTTAAAAATTTCGGTTTAAAAATTTTTGAGAATCTTTATTTTTTTAGAATCTGAATTTTCTGAGAATGCTTATTTTTTGTATTTTTTGAATTTCTTCATTTTTGATTATTCTAATTTTTTGTGAATCTTAATTTTTGATAATTTTATTTGTTCATGGAATTAAATTTTTGATGATTTCAACTTTTTGATTATTTTACTTTTCGAGGATTCTAAATTCTCCATGATTTTAATTTTTTTGATTTTTAATGAGCTGAATTTTTTTGTAAATCTTTATTTTTGAAAAATTTACTTTCCGAGGAAACTTATTTTTTTCTGAATTTCTATGGGGATCTCAATTTTTGATGATCTTATATCAAGGGAGATAAACGTCGCCTTTGTTATTCATGTGTTTTTTTAATTGCCTGTAGGGATTTTTTCAGATCAATTTTTTTTTGCAAAACTTTGGAACCCCCTCAATTTTCAAGTCGGAAACCCGATCCGTTCACGTCATATCGTGAAATGATCGAATAGCTCGAAAATAAAATCTGGAAGCATATTTAGAATTCGAAATAATTTCGTCATAGCAAAGTTGAACTTTGTCAAAAAACTTTCCGATCATAAGTTAACGACAATAACGGGAGAATTAGCAACTATGAATTTGACCAAAAAATGATTGGGTGATAATCTTTAACTTTATTCCTAAAGATTATCTTACCTTGGGTGAAATCAGTTGACTGAGATTTTGATGTTTGATTTGCAGCAGCTGCTGAAGCCGCAAGATGACTCGAACGCCACGCAGCATATGTTCCTAACAATAAATTTAATTTCTAATGAAAATTTTCAATAAAATAATTAATTTAAAAAAAAATTGAGCATTTCGGATTTTATTTCGTCAAGAATTATTTTTAAAAACTATTATTTTCAGAAAAAACTATTTTCCAAAATAATGTTTTATTTTAGTTTTTCATCATTTCGGATAATGATTTCGTCAAAAAAAATTTTTTGTTATTTTTTATTTTCAAAATTATTAATCTTTTAGTTCTTATTTACAAACTTTTTTCTAAATATTTCTTACTTAATGAAATTTGTTATCTATGAAAAAATTACCATAAATTTTTTCGATTCGAAAAAAGCTATTTTGAAGTTTTTTTATCTTTAAAATTTCTGTTTTAAAGATAAATTTTGTTTTGAATTATTTCTCTAATTTTTTTTTACACTATTTTTTTCATAAAAATAAAAAGCAAATTCACTAACCTGGCATCGGAGGGCCATTTTGGTCATATTGCGTAGGTTTGTTTCTTCCCGAATTTCTGAAACCCTTTGCGAATGGATTTCTATCAATTTTCAACCTGGTAATCTGTTGATTCTGATAGGCTGTAACGGTGATAAATTGAGTTTCTCGGAAGATAAAAGTAGTTAACCCTGGTGCATTCATGTCAACTTTTTGGGTAGAGCTAGTTGGTGGTGGATTGTGTTCATCTAAAACCTAAATAAAAAAAATTAACTGAGGAAAAATACGATTTTGAACAAAATGTGAGAAATGTTTTTACTGATAACTAACCTCTAAAACATGAACTCTTGGTTGATATTTATGCATGGAGTGCAGAATCATGTGGCCTTGGTTGTCGTTTTCGTGATTTGTTAACTTCAATTTATCGAAAGAAACTATTTGTCTGTGATTTGGCTATTTTATTGTTAAATTACATAAATTAAGGAATTTTCGGAAGGACATGTCTCGCTCAAACCTATTGTTTTTGAAAAGATAAATTGAGCAAAAATTGCAATTCGAAATTGTTGTAAAACGCAGGAACTGAGAACATTTTGGCCACAGCCGTCATATTTTCGAGTCACTCGAGTTTAATTGAAATTAAATGGGCATCGTGGCAATGTTTTAGCAGGGTAACTTTTGCTAAGATTGATGAAAAAAGGGTTGCCTTAGACAAAACGTAGCTAAAGTTCTACAAGACTGTTTTGCTCAAAATGAAAACAAAATCATGTGTTACCAAACATCTGTTGTTAAACTGAAATTTTCGAAAAATTAATAAAAATGATTCAATTTCTAAATTTTAATGTTTTTTCTAAAAATACAAATTTTCGAACGTTTCGAAATAACTTAATTTACGAAGTTATTTCGAAGTCTTAATTTCAAAAATTTTATGAATATCTAATTTTAGGAAGTTTTTCTGAAGATACAAATGTTCTAGTTTATCTAAAATTTTTAAATTTCAGAAATTTTTTAGAGATCCAATAAATTTAAAAATATTATGCGTTCAGTATAATTCATTTGTGAAAATGTTTCTTATGATTTTTTATCATTTTTTTTAAAGATTTTATTAGGTTTCTTAGAAATTTAAGAAAATATAGAACAAAATTAATGTCAGTTTATAATTTTTGATCTTTTCAAGTTAAAATTAATAATAATTATTAATTTATAATAAAAAAGGCCATTCCTCATCCATGCTTCGCCAGTAGCTGGTGATTCAGGATGAACATAAACTCGCGGAGGAACTGGGTTATCGGCAGTACCAGCAACCATCCACTAATTTTCAAATATTTAAATAAATCCAAATTACAATTATTTTAACAGAACGGAAAAGTCAGTTTTCCGGTTAAAAAAAATATAGAAAAAATAATTATGACTTTGAATAACTTCAAACATTATTTGTTTTCAAAGAATGTTTCGTACCAGGGAAATGCTATAGCAACAGTTACTATTATTGAAAAAATGAACTTTTATCGGAGTTTCAATTTTGTTTAAATATTTTCGATAAAATTTTGACAAAAATAGTAATTTTTTTTTTATCATTTAGAATATAACTGAGAGATTTTTCTGGTAAGACTCCAGAGAATAATGATCTTAAAATATTGATCGAAATCTCAAATTGAATAAAAATTTTGAATTTCCAATTTGATTTTATCAATTTTGGTGAAAATTAGGGTTTTGATTCAAATCTTAAAATTATTCTTCCAAATTCTGACAAATTTTAATCCTGAAATTTTAAGTTGGATGGATGTTAGAAAATTTTATGTCTTCAAATTAATAACCGTTTGGTCAAAAATTACGATTTTGCTTAAAATTTCAAAATTTTTGAAAAATTCTTACAAAATTTAAAAAAATGTCAACCCTGAATTTTAAATCTTTACCTTAGACGAATGATAAACGTATCTGTATCTATTATCATCGACGGCCTCGATATCCAACATCATCACATATTTTCGTTGTGGTTTCAATCCACTCACTTTGATCCGAATAGCTGGAAACATACGACGGCCAACCTTCAAAATTGAGTAAAAAATAAACGAAATTTAGAAAATAAAAAATATAATTTCAAATGATATTTTCAATATAATATAATTTATTTTAAAAACGTTCTGAGAGTGTTAAATTATTCTTTATTTCATGATATAAATTTTTTGACAAAAACAATTTGTATTATTTTTCCTGTTTATAAAGTGAAATATACAAATTGAAGTTATTTGACAATGCGACATGACGAAGTGATTTCAGATCTATCAAACCGGTTTTTATACTCTAATTATAGTCGTAAATTGAGAAAATTATAAGAACTATACAGCGTAAAATTGTAATTTGTGTAATACTTCAATTTGTACTTTAATGTACAGTATAAAGACTTTAAACAAACGAAATGACGCAAATTTCAATAATTTTCAGTAATTTAAATTTTCGATTTCAAAAACTCCGTGTCGACAATAAAGATAAACTAAAATTTGGATAGATTGAAGATAATATTTTTGCGTTATTCTCAACTTGTTTTCGAGATAATCGCTTATTGAGATGGAAGTAAAATGAGAGAATCTCGAAAACAAGTTGAGAATAACGTACAAGTATTATCTTCGATATAACTAAATTTTACTACTTAATAATACAAATTTAGTTTTCCCGGTAAAAGGCGATAAAAGTAATTTGGATAGCGATTTCGTCTTGAACACTTATCCAATCAAATGAATTTTCCCAATATCAAAAACAGTTAAAATTTGGCGTCATGAATTTGATAACTTTCTGAAAATTTTTGTATAAGTTCAGTAGATAACCAGCGAAATGGTGATTTTCAACCATTTTTGGACTGGATTATGTAAAACGGAACACAAGACAAAAAGTAAATGCATTCGATAAAACTCAAGAGAGCTTCAAAGACACACTAAAAGTCATAAGGAACTTATATTTAGAAATTCTTAAAGATTTTTTCATAATATTCCCAAAGATGACCTTATATGAGTCTTAAATAGCAATTAAAGTTCTGAAAAAAATAATGGCGGTACAATAAAATTCCAACACTTCGGCTTCTTTAATTTTTAACATATGACGATTTGATTAAAAACATACCTTTGTGATGATCATTTCAGTCCCAATTTCATAAAAAGTTCTCCACAAATCCTTTCCTTGTAACTGAACCCTAATTCCATTTTGAACCTGAGGATCAGCCGTATTAGCCAATTGCTGAAGTGAGATGAGATCGGGATGAGCCGACGGCGTTGAGTTTATCTCATCATTTTCAATATGTTTTTCATGAGGATCGGACTCATTTTGATGTAAATTTTCCCGATTTCTACCACCGGCGAGACTGACGATATTTTGATGGCCAAGGACTTCCTGTAAATATAAATCCATTAAATTAATATTAAATATTTGGGATAGAAATGTTCTGATATGATATCACCGGTTAAGCCCGATCTTATTTATACGCTTTAGTAGACAATAGCTGATAGTTATATTTTTGTCGTGAAGTCTAAAAGATAGCTGAAAGATAAATATGTACCTGAAACTTTCAGGCTGAAAGATATAAAATTTATTTTAACGAGCCCATTAAAAATTCAGGTATGTGATACCGTATATAGAAGTATACATATTTTGCTAACAAAAGCGCGTTGAATCATAAAGTTTGCCCACTTTAATTAAGCTGTCTGCAATAAAAAAACTAATGTCGAACTGTTCTTGATTTCAATGTGATCTTAATTAAAAAGTTATGCTCCAAAGACTTCTGACGCAAAAAGCCCCATGATGCTCCCTTCCAGTTAGTAATTTATCTCGAGCATTTTCAAATTTCATAATTTTCGATGAAAAAAGTTCGTCGACAAGCGCTACTGAGCTGAACTTTGAAAATGTTGAAACATGAATTTTAGCTTTTTCCAGCTTGTTAAAAAATTTAAACCATTTTTGAAATTAACGCCGTCGGTTGAGTAATTTTCATGAAGTAGGATTTTCTGATAAGAAAATTAACATCGCTCAAAAATAAGTTATATTTTATAAGTTATATTATACAACTAAAACAGCCTATGATAAAATTATAATTAAACTCTACCAGAATTTTTGAAGAAAAACAATATTGAATCCTGGAAATTTGAAATATAATTTAAATTTTTTTCCTTAAAACTTTTTAGTGTTCAAAAAGATTGAGTTTTTTACCTGTGAATAATCCGGTTCAAATTGAACTTGAACTGTCTGACCAGCATTCAAATCTTCAGGAGAAATTGTGGTGACCACTGGATGATGCTGATTGGTTGATAAATAGGCGTTTGAATCTCCACTGCCAGTAGTGGGATAATCTGTAACAGAATAAACGGTAGAAACTGGCATCAGTCCCGTCACATCAGACCCATTCGATCCTGCAAAATAAAATTGATACAAAATAAAAATTTATACAGTGGCCTACGTGGGGTAGAATTTTAGGGATTTGGTCGATTTAACCGTAATTTAAATAAAGAAAAATGATGGATTTAGGTAATCATGAGAATTTTCTGGTTAACAAATAAACACTTAAATATTATAAAACAGAAAAAGATGTTATTTTAAGGAAATTAAAAATAAAGACAAAATAATTCAATTATTTTTTCGATAGTTAAAATTTATTGAGAATTTTTCATGAAAAATGCTATCTGTATTTTTTTGGTAAAAATTCACAATTATTTTACTGTCAACTCATAGTTATGCCTATTCAAGAAAATTGAGCATATATTTTTGGTCGTCTTTTTTAGTGTCTATACTTTGCTATACAAAGTGTGAAGTTGGAAATCATCAGTACAAAATTCAGCTGAAAAAACATATTCACAATCATTTTTATTTTCTTTGAGTTAAAAATTTATAATTTTAATGGGGTAAAAAAAATTCAAAATTTTCTTTATATCTAAAAAACAAGAAAAATAATTTAGGTTCCCGCAAAAATTACTTTACCTTCTTGATGATAAATGGCAGAATATGTGCCATCTGGATCTGTAGAATGAATTTCTTCATAAGTTTCATTGTTCGATCCATACGATTCTTCCTCATAAGTACATTCGTCAGATCCGTTATCGCTCCATTGCTCTTTTTGAGTTTTGATCAAAGTTTCGACATTGTAACCAAGCGCATTGGCTATGGCTTGCCCGTTTTCCAGTTCCTGAGAGGTATAGTTATAAATCTTAATATAAAATTAGTATCAAATGAAAAAATGAGACTAAATGTAAAAATAGCTTGAATAAAAAATATTCTAAAAAAATTAAGAAAAATCCTATGAGTTCGGAAAATGTTTCTGAAAACTAAAGTTCTTAGTAAATTTCTTCACTTCTATAAAAAAATTTTATTGATAACTAATAATAACAAAAGAAATAAATAATCTTTGTTGTTGTCAGAAAATTTTTTCAAACGTGATTTTCAGCACAAGCGCTGAGGTGATGAAAATCTAATAACGAATAACAGCACACACATATTATGTTTTAAAGTACTTTTTAAAAAGAGGCTTTTTATTATGGATACAAATTTCGGTAACAATTTTCAAGAATAATTTTTAAAACAACCTATTCTGATACTGGCACAAATAGTTATTTCAAACTTTGGATATTGAATATAGAAATTCAATCTATAGCTAACAAACTGGCCTTATCTCTTGGGTCAATATCGGCAATAATCAAGGTTTGCAACGGGGAGCCCCAAAATTTTTCCCAAAAAAAATCGTGCTGCAACTAAGTCCTAGTTTTTTATTATTAATATGGACTTTTAAACTTCAAATTTGTGGCTAGCAATAATTTGAGCGGTTTCTGAAAGAAAGGCTGATGGTTGCTCTCATAAAGTAGTTGTTTCTAAAGTGACAAGATACCATCAAAAATTTTTCTTGTCCCTCAAAACTAGCATGAGCTTATTTTTGTGCCTAAAGTTTGGCCGTGTGGTTTTGCCTTTACTTTGTGAAGGAACCATAAAACAACTGTAGGTCTTAGCAAGGGATACTGTTGAGCTTACCTTCTCTGAATGGTGATTATTATCTTTTTCCATCGTTGAAAAAATGACCTGAGAGTAAT
Organism: Oikopleura vanhoeffeni; assembly: GCA_004367855.1. NCBI lineage: Eukaryota > Metazoa > Chordata > Appendicularia > Copelata > Oikopleuridae > Oikopleura > Oikopleura vanhoeffeni. The sequence continues at coordinate 312,657 of SCLH01000284.1, read as the reverse complement.
TAGCCCCTTAAAGTGTTATTCTCACGTCTCTATCAGATTTTCACTCAGATTGTCAGCTTCCAAAAACGCCTAAGGCTGAGAAAAATTGCAAAAAAATCTAAAGTTTTTCAGAAAAAGTTGGTACTCTGTAATTTCACAAGTTGAAGTGTGATCCTGTGAGGTTCCTTATTCTTCCTTTTGGATAGCAAGAAATCCGCACGCGGCGCTGTGAGCACTTTTTGTTCGAGTGGAGACATTACCCCCCTAAGGCGGTCTCTTGTGCATTCGGTACTCAGCAGCTGATTGCGACGACCAAATTCACGTACCGCTTTTGATATGCGGAAAATGCAGAGAAATGCATAGCGAAAATATCGGCACCAATCCTGATTTAATATATCTTTTAGCAATAAATAAATTCTCATCTGTATTCTTAAATATAAAATTTTGAAGTTTAAAACTTGAACTTCAGTGGAAGTTTGACATAAGCTAAGAAAAAGATTAAAAGTCTGATTTTCAAAATATATCAATAATCAACAATTTTGAGGCAAAAATGAAAAGAAGCCAAAAACTTTTTTCTCAAAGTTTTTGTATCATTACAGTCTTAAATATCAGTTAATAATTTATCAGAATTTTCAAAATTTTCCCACCATTATAAAACAAGAAAACAGATTTTAGAAAATTTCACATTTTGACATATAGTCGTTTATCGTCTGTTTAGTCAGTTAGTTCAATTTTGATGTCGTAAAAATATCCGATATTATTTTTCGAAAATAAAAGGTCTGTTTTAAATATTTCTGAAAGTACCACCTTTGATATGCAGAAAATGCACAGGGAATATATCGTCAAAAATTCTTATAAAAATACTGTCAAGCAATTTATATATATGTATTATCAGCTAATTCTCGAATTATTAATATTTTGAACTTCAGAGCGATTTCGAAATAATCTCGGAAAAAAGTACGTTGTTCAAAAAATATCATAAATAAACGATTTAAAATCGAAAAAGAAAGCCTGGGCCAAATCATGTTAATTTTTGTTCTTCTATTTATTAGTGTGAGTTTAAAGTCTATTTGATAGTCTGATTTTAAAGTTTAAAAATTATTTGTTATCTTATACTGAATTTGAACGCAAAAAATGACCAAATTTTTTCTTCATAAGTTCATATTTTTTCTCATGTTAACCTTTAACTATAGATTAACTACGGACTTAGACTTTTTTATTTAAGTAGATTCTTGTCCAAAATCTACGGAAAGTTTAAAAATTTAGAGAGCCTCTTGAAGAGACTCTCTAGCAGTTACCATTTTCGACCGTCAAAACCGACTCGAACTAAGACTTTTCGTATTTCTACCAGCGATTTCTAAACTTTTTGAATAAGTATCTTTAAAGCAAAAAAATGAGATTCGATTAGAAAAATTGATTCGACCCGATCTCATCAATACTTTCTCGTGAATAAATGGCATTTTCCCAAATTTAAAGTGTTGATAAGTTCAAAAATAGTTTACCAAAGAGAAAATAAATTTTTGCGCTGGAACGAGAAACTTTACGTGAACACGCTGATAACATAACTTTTTTATTAAGAGTAAGTCGATTTTCAGCCAATAAGAAGCCTTCATTTTTGGAAAATTAAAATTTTTTTCGAGATTCTTGAAAAATTCTGAACAAAATGTATTTTTTTCATATTTTCATATCTTTCATAGATTTCCATTGCAAAAAAAAACGATAACACTCTAGGATTGACTCAGTTTGATATCTGCACCTGTTCGGATCAGATCGGATCGGTTCAGAAACATCGGTGTAGAATGATAAGCATAATTTTAAAAATATTATTATTTTCTTCTTGTTGATCAACTTTGCTGACCTTTTCCTATTAATCACTCCAAGGGGTTAAATATTTTATTCGAGATGTAAAATCCCTTGAAAATATTGATATGAAATGGTGTGATTTTACAAGTAAAGTCCTAATCCTATCGTGATAATATAAGGATCTAACAACAGGGCCTAACCCTAGTCACACATTCAGACCAGAATTTTGATAAATTCGAAATTTATAAATCTGAATTTTTAAAACGTATCGTTTTTAGATTGAAATACTGTATATGAATTTAGCTTAGAAATCAAAGAGAAAAGAATAACCATAAAAAGTATGATTTTCAGTACTAGGGTTTTGAAGTGCTAAGCTCAAAAGTGTTAAGCTCGCCCGGCTTATTTTATTTTATTCAATTGCAATTGCTATTTTGAGACCAAAAGGATTAAAAATTAAGCACTGATTCACCCATGCGAAATATCTTGAAATGGGACAGCTAAGTTTTGAGCAAATATAAGGGGGTTAAAATTTTTCAAAATAATCGATTTTTGAAATAAAAACGCATTTTTCAAAATCAATGATATTTCGAGCTGAACAAATAGAATTCTTATCAAAATAAAATTTTATTGTTTTTTTTCAAATTCAGAAATCAAGAGGGTCAAGTGTTTTAGAAAATAATTTCTTCCTCATAAAAATATTAAGAAATTGTGTAATAAAAATTGTAAAGTTTGATTATTTGTCTTTAGAACTTTTTATTTTAAAGAAAATGCCCTGTTTATCTTGCAAAACTAATTTCAAAGTTAAACTGATTTTATAGTCGATTTCATTTTTTAAAGAGTTTGAAAAGAAATTTTTAGTGTTGGACTTATTGAAATGATACAAAAACGTTCTTCGCTAAATATTTTCAAAATACGGGATTTAAAATTATACGAAAAATCATTCAATTTCCCTCTGGTTTTTTGATGCCTCAAGAATATTATGTACATAACAGCCAGAAAAGTGATTTATAAAATTCTCGGGACAAATTCAAATTTTTTTTCATGTTTATTCTAAAAAATTAGTTGCGCTCAAAAATTTCAGAGAATATTGTGTGCGGGCTTTAACAACATTTAAAAGATACAGTATTTTCAACACCTAATTTTCAATTTGCTTTTTTCTTGAATTTTCAAAAAAATTGGAAAAAGTTGTATTTTCATTAGAGGAACGCCCTTAAAAACGTGATACAACTTTCTCCCTTCTTTCATTTTGTGAATTTTAAATAAAAATTTGGAGTAGTTATTTTGCGGAACTTTTTTTTGTTACTATTAAGTGTGATTTGATTTGACATAAAATATATAAAACAAGTAAATTTTGCAAAAAAATAAATTGGAGTGCTCTCAAAAAACTATTTGTATCAAATAACAGACGGGGCTCAATATCGCTGAGAGTTTTCTGCCAAAAATTTCGGCGATATTTGGCATTTTCGGCAATATTGGCACTTTCGGCGATATGGGAACGGAAAACAAAATTTTGTTCAAAAAGTTTTCTAACAGGTTCGAATGAAAAATTACCAAAATGCGAATAATTAAGAACTACACCAAGCGCAATCAAATTAAAGTCAAAAAGAGTAAATTTGTGTAATTCAATCTTGAAAATGACGTCATTCGTGATGCCAACGAAGTGATCTGTAAAAAAAGTCTCGAAAAAATTAGCGATATTGGACATTTTCGGCAATATTGACACATGCGTTGATATTCGTACTGGGACAATTTTAGCTAAAAATCGTGAAATGGCGCTGTTTTTTTCCAATTTCGGCAAATTTTGCGGTATCTGGCCGGCGATATCGAGCGATTTCGGCCCCCTGTACTATTTTTAACAATGAAAAAAACAACAAAAAAGAATAATATTTGATTTTATATGATTTCACAGGGATATGACACAATTTTTATATTGCAATTTTTTCTATAATGAGGTAAGGTCTTCTTCAAAGGCTTTATTAAGTTTGCCTTTGGTATTTTCATCACCATTTGTTTCGCCAGATTCTTCAGCTCGTTGTCTTCTCAAATCTTCTTTCAAAAATAATTGAATTATGACTGCTAGACCAAGACCAGCAGCAAACAACAAATTCGCGTTTCTGCTACCAGTTGTAACTGGACTACCATCTTCATTGAATTTATTTTCGTATGGAGCCAACAAAGCCAGACCTACATAAAAAATTAATAACAGTCTCTGATCCCTTAAAGTATCAAAAATGACAGCAATATATCACACGCAATATTAACGAAAGTGTGATAAAGGGATATTTGCATGGGCATTATACATATCAAACATAATTTTTAGATGACGCCAATGGCCTGTAAAGGTTTAATCATACCAAAAACTCAAAAATACCAAATTCAAAACATCCCTTCAATTTTTTGCTTAAGTGGCGCTAAATCGAAAAATGACAACGCTTCGGGACAACAAAATTTTAATGAGTTAGGAAAACAAAAAAATGCAATCATGGGTTTTAAAGATAAACCAGTATTAAATTTTGACCAAAAGTGGCGCTAGAGCCACAATAAGTGAACTGAAAACTAGCTTTTTCAACTTGTATGGTCAAAATTGTTCCGTGATTGTGCATCTTTACGATGTTATAATTTTGAAAACCCCCTAAAAAAAATATAATAAAGTTACATCATATACAAATTATTTTATGTATAAATGATGTCCCTTGAAATATGATCATTTGATTCTCTGCAAAATAAAAAAATCTCCTTGATAAATATTTCTCATGAGCAACTTCAAAAATTAAAATTTGTTTCGATCATTTTTTCACTAGAACTGTACCTATTTGGATAAATATGACTCCAAAAAGCTGTTGAAACAGGCCAGAAAGTCCTACCACGATCGAAACTGACTCTGGATAAGTTAATTCCATTGCAAATTGGATTATCAAATTGAACATTGCAGAACAACAACCACCAACAAGACACATCAAAAACGTGTCCAACCATTTTATGCCTTAAATAAAAGAATTCAACCCTTTGAGGCACCACAGCCATTTTTGTGGTGCAACTTTGAGCGCTTATTATGGGAAAAGTAAAAGCGCTAGCAACTTAATTGTTCTTCAGCCACCGAGATTAAATTAAGGATAGACTTAACCTTTTATATTATTTAATTTAAATTTTGACTTCATTGACCCTGTAGAAAAGTGAAACTTACAAATTGGCCTTGAACCTACGCAAATTATTTGGGAGTAAATGAGAGACGTCAGAACAAAAACGATAATGAAAAAAATTGAAAATTAAATTTTCTAAAAAGTGACTTCCTCAGAAATAACCTGCAATTTTTGGCTTTTAATTAACAGGTGTTTTTCGAAAAAAGATCCTTACCTACGCAATTTATCGAAATCACTTTCAAAAAAATAAAAATTAACTTAGAGCTGTCAGGACAAAAATTTAAAATGCAGCAATTTCAGAAATTTTTTCCCCAAAAAGTAAATCATTCAGAAGCAACCTGCAATTTCTGGTCTGCAATCTGCCGATGTTTTTGAAAAGGGTTAAGATTAAAAGAGTACCAAAATATTTTAAATTCATTAATTCAAGATTTTAAATTTCAGTTCATGAAATAAATTATCGACCGAATATACCCAGAGAACAATAACTCTTTTTCATGAAAAAGCATTTAAAAATTGCATCAAAATTATAAAAATGATTTAACTAGCTATAAAATTATCTTCGCAGGAGCAAATCAGGATTAAATAAACCCTCTGACATTTAAATCAAACATTCAACAAAAAGTGCGGACAAAAAATGTCAGAAAAATTTTCACAGGGATGGCCCAATATCGCCGAGATTTTTTGGCCTAAAAATTTCGGATATGTTGGGCATTTCCGTCGATATTGCCATTTACGGCGATATTGTACCAGAAATAAAGTTCTATTTTCAAAAATGAAATAAATGCGTGGGCGTTTAACAGGTGGTCCAAAGAAACTGAACCACCAAAATGTGTAAAATTAACTTCTCCACCAAACGCAATCAAAGACAAATTTAATAAGAAAGGTTTTGAAAATTCGTTCTTTAAAAATGACGGACTCAAATAATTTTGGAATAAAAACCTAAAACGCCAACGGAAATTCGGCCATATTAAAAATGTGAAATTGCGTAGGTTTTTTCGACAATATTGGAAATTCGGCGATATTGAACCGGCGAAATGGGGCCCCCTTCCGTATGATTATTTAACAGTTAAGGCAATTTAAATCAACCAAATACAGGAGAGGGGCAATATCGCCGAAAGTTTTTTGCGGAAAAAATTTCGGCGATATTGGCACATTCGGCAATATGGGAACATAAAAAAAATTTTCATCCAAACAGTTAAAAACGCGTAGGCGTTCGAAATGACGTCATATGTCAAACAATTTTTTTATTTTTATAAGGAGTTTCACGATAGGTTTGAATGACGTGAATCACCAAAATGCGCAGAATTTATTACTCCACCAAACGCAATCAAATTAAATTTGATTGGAGTAGATTTGAGAAATTCAATTCTGAAAGTGACGTCATTCATGACGCACACAAAGTAATGTGGAATATAAATCCCAAAAAAATTCGGCGATTTCTGCAAATACGTCGATATTGGCACATTCGGCGATATTGGCGAAGGAAGTATTTTAGCTAAGAATCGTTAATTTGCGTAGGTTTTATTCGGCGATTTTGGCAAATTCGGCGATATTGGACCGGCGATATCGCCCCTCCTGTACTTAAGAAATAAAATACCTTCAAGTGATAACCAGGTGAAAAGTGAATAAAGAACACAGTATGCGATAGTTACAAGAAGAGTGATAAGCCGGTATTTCTTAGTTTTATCTAAAATAGCTCCAATGACAGAAGAGCACATAAATCCAGCGATCAACATCCAAAAACTAATTTGACCAATGTCAGAATTAATTTGATTTTCATTCTGAAATTTTCAACTTTTTATTTTTGACATAAAATTGATAAATATCTTTTTCTCAACCTAAGTTCATCTTCAAACTGCTTACTATCTCTAAAGCGCGTGTTCGAATCCCTCTTATGTTGTCTAAGTGATTTTCTTAGTGATTGGTTGAGTGATTACACACCAATCAACTTTGGCTGTACCAATATCAGGCACCCTTGCCTATCAAGACAATCACTCAAACAACATTAGTGGGATTCGAACACGCGCTATAGAGATAGTAAGCATTTTTAAGATGGACTTAGGTTGAAAAAAGGATATTATCAATCACACAAAAATCACTCGTCATGGAATGAGTATTCTCAAGATAAAACCCTAGTTCTTAAGTTTGGCTTTAAAATTGATATCTTGCGGTTGTTGACAGAATTATCTCTACCAAAAAGTGTTTTAACAGTCGTACATAATTACCTTTTCATCAGATGACTCATTCGTGGTTTCAAGAGAATTATCCTCATATCGATAACGGGGCCTTTTCGCACATATTAGCCATTTTTTAGCCAGGATTTTTATAAAATTCGGCTTATGAAAACAACTCATCTGATTTAATTCATAAAGGGCTCAAACGGAGCAAAAATATTAAGTAAAAAAAAATGAAAAGTAAATGATCCGAATCGGATCATTTTTATTTTTTCTGAGTTGACTTAAATTGTTAAATTATCAGTTTTTGTTTAAAAGTTGAAAACCATGGTCTGATTACGACGGTCCGAATAAAACCATTTTTTGAATTTTTTTCTTCTATATCCTGTGATATTCCCTTTATCACACTTTTGTAAATATCCCGGCCCTAATTAGCAAACGTAGTGCGTTTTTAAGTAGTTGGGCCGGGATATTTACAAAAGTGTTATAAAGGGATATCCCTTTAGAAAGAAGGCTGTTATTTTTTAGTTTGATCTAGTACATTCGTACTACTTAACGTACATAATGTACTAGACCAAACTAGAAAATAACAACCTTCTTTCTAAAGCAATATAGTTGTGCTCAGTTTGAGCTATTTAAGAACTCAGTCGGAGGAGTTGTTTTCACAAGCCGAATTATATAAAAATTTTGGCTAAAAAAGTGGCTGATATGTGCGAGGAGGCCCCGTTATTGATATACAAAAAAATGAAATTTATATGGACTTTGGTTTCAGTTAATTTTAACGAAAAACCCGATGATCATCTTCGGATAACAACGAATTTATCTTTTTCGAATAGCTTTTAATCTTCCCTTAGCCCTAAAAAAACTAAAACTAACCGATTGATCTTCGAAGGTTGGTTTGAGTATAGGATTTAGCATGGTACAAATAGCAAAGAAAACACCAGCAAGACAACCACCACTTGTTATTAATAACATATAGTTTTTATTCTTGCACAAACGACCAATTGTTGACACGTAGATTGAAATAGATTCTTTATGCTGAGTTTAAAATTTTCGAATTTTTTTTCAAAAAATAATAATTTAAACTATTATAATCTTTAAAAAAAACCACATACAATATCAAGTTCGAAAAAAGGATCGAAAATTTTCAAAAATGATCGGAGAAATACCAAAAAACATGTGAATATCCGCCAGAAGCTCTGGATCAGGGAAATTAATCGGTAGTAATTTAAAAACTGGAGCGATAGTATCGCTGCGATACACAATTTTATTTGAACAAATAATAAAATATAAAAATGTCAGCATTTCAAATAAATCTTTTTTTTTTCCAATTTTTGATAAACAAATCCAGAATAATTTGAAAAAAGTTTCATAATTTTGTTTTCATATCCCTTTATCACTTTTTGGTTAGAATGCGTTAAAATCACACGTTAAAAGGAGTAGTGGCAACGCATTCTAACCAAAAAGTGATAAAGGGATATTTCAATTAAGAAGAACATTTATTCTGTGTAGTGAACATTCTGTATTCCAAAAAGGTCCTGAAAATTTCCAAAAATCAAATTCTTGTTATTTAAAAAATACAAAAACTATGCGTCTGAGTTTTCCAATTGAAATTAAGAAAATAAAGTTAATTCAAACGAATTATGCATTCCATAACAAATTAGATTATTTTCGAAGAAAAAACTCAGAAAATTCATTGATTTTTCGAAAAAAAATAATTCGGAGAAATAAACAAGAATTCTCTGTGGAAATTCATACAGAAAATTCAAACCAGCCTTTAGTTCCAACTATTTTTTCTTCTGATACCATTTTTCGTTTTTTCATCTCCGCCACAGAAGGTGGATATTTTGGCTGAGCAGGAAACAAAAATATAACAGCAACGAAAAATACTAGTGCAAATATGGCTTGTGATAAAAATAGCCAAAACAATTGTTCTGTGACCTCGTCTATCGCAGCTTCAGATTCATTATATTCTGGATTAGCCCAATCTTTTGGATACTTTTCATCTGATTCGGCAAATAATTTCTCATAAGCTTTTACTGGTCCGACAGCCAAAAGAGGTGGTACAATATAACCGAGCGCGTTACCGGTGATAAGTCCTACCAAAAGTTTACCATTTTTCACCAAATTTAACCGTAAAATTTGAACAAAAAAAAAATTTTGGCACAGGAAATTTCCTCAAAAAAAAGATTATTTTTGAACTTAAAATTATATTTATTTATAATATTTAAGCTTTCACAACCCTGATTAGAAAAAACTTAAAAATTATGTTTTTAATTAAAAATGAAACGAAAAACTTTTTTTGGTTATTGTTCTTTGAAATTTTTTTGAAAAATGCAAGTTTTTACTATGTGGGATTCAGAAAATTTGTGTTTTTTGAATATAATTCGATCCATAAAAATCAAATTTGATCAATTTGAGGTTAGCGAAAAACAATTGCAGTCACATTATTAGAATGCTAGAGACAAATTGTTCGCCCTTATTTACTGATAATCACAAAAAAATTATAAAATAGACTACAGTGGTTGACCATTTAAAGCCCCCTAGAACTTTGGCCAAAAAGGGGGGGGGTTTTAACTGGTCAGGGGGACTTTAAGTGGTCATAGGCCAGGGGGGTTATAAGTGGTCACAGGCCAGAGGGGGTTATAAGTGGTCAAAAGCTTTTGGGTCTGAGAAAAGTTTCTGAGAATGTTTTTCTCGAGAATCTTTTATTCTAGATATCTGAACTTTATTTTCGATTTTTACAAAAAATAATCGAAAAGTGACCAAAGTAACGTTACAGTCCTCGATCCCTGACTGATACAACTCTAACTTTTGAATCGCTTCTGACCAATGAGAGCAACGGATTTCACGCAAGAGCCTTGTGATCTCAATCTTATATTGAAAATTATCTCTATTGAGTCTTTCTCAACACGCGTCATAACTTTGAGTCAGTGTCCAATGACAATACTCGATTGTCAACTTAATTCAAGAATCCCGCGATTGCATTGGTCACTTTCTCAAAGTTATGACGCGTGCTAAGAAAGACTCAATAGGGATTATTTTCGATATATCCTGTTCAGAGTGAAAAAACACAAAAATTGGTAAGAATGTACTAGACTGGGAAATAAGCTTCACTGATTGGCCGACAGGTGCCTGTACACTCACCCGTCGCTTAAAATCCCTATTCTATACCACACTGACATGTCTTTCAACCAACGAGCCCTAACTGATGCAAACTCCTAAACTGGCACACTTTTTTGGGTCGGTATTTGTACCAGTTATGAAACGAGGACTGTAGTTGTTTTTTAGTTAACTTTAAATTCAGTAACATAAATATCAAATTAAGATAATTACTAGGCCCACAAGATTTCAACTGAGAGTCTCAAAAATGTCAAGCTATCATTTTTTATGCCAAATGTGACAAGCTGTATTCAGGAAATGTTAATACACTTATTTTCAAACTCCAAATATTCCTAAGTGTAATTGTCAGCTAAATTGGAAGTTTTTGGTGAAATGCGATTTTTTACAACTAATTTTCTGACCACAAGATAAATAAAATAATTTAGAACTCTGAAAGAAGCTGTTTCTTCAGAAGTTGTATGGTTAAATTTGAAAATTAAAAGATGTAATATTCTGTCAGGAAATTTGTTTTTTTCAGTACATTTGAAATTTTGTACCTAAATTTCAATCAAAATATCAATTTTTTTTAAGAAAAGTTAATTTAATTATGTCAATAGCTGTTGAAGATTAAAATAAAAATTGTCTTAAAATGAAATTTATAATTATAAAAAAAAATGGGGGGGGGGGTTTAAGGGGAAAACATTTTTCGTCAAAAACTTTTTTCGTCAAAATATGTTTTTAATTTGAAAGTCTAAAAAATCATAAGAAAATCGAATTACGTTTCAGTTAAATTAAGTTGTGAGACTTTCATATGAATTTCGAAAAAAACTATTTTTCTGACCAAAACTTTATTTTTAATAAATGATTCATTTTGACGAAAAAAATTATTTGACGAAAAAATGTTTTCCCGGTTTAAGTGGTCACAGCCTGTGACTCACAGGTTACCGGTAAAATCAAATATGCCCAAAAGGGGGTTTTAAGTGGGTCAGGGGGGCTTTAAGTGGTCAACCACTGTATCAGCAACAAAACTTAAGTAAAATAGACATAAAATAGCCAAAAATCGACGAAAATGAATATTTTACTGAGAAAAATAGTAAACCTTTCCTCCAGCACCTATAGCAGAAGCAATTGCCAATTCAGATTCGGGAAACCAGACCGAAGATACTAGAGCTGGCATCACGAACAGAAATATATTTGAAAATGACGCAAACATCTGACCAGTAAATGACAGGGCCCACAAATTGGGTTGAACTATGCACTTTTATAATTTCAGAACATATTGATGGATTACTGAATCCCAACTGAGAATAAATTGAATAGAAAGTTGTCCGCGTTCTCAAATAAAGTCAACAATCAACAATTTTCAAGAAAATCGAAAACTGTGGAAAAAGTGAAATTTGTAAGGCATTTCGTCGAAAACAACCTTGACTTTCCCAAATCTAGTCTTTTCAACTTTTATTTGATTGCTTTTGGTGGAGTTTTTAATTCTACGCATTTTGGTGATTCACTTCATACGATTCTATTTGAAAACTCCCTGAAAAATTGTTTGACATATGACGTCATTTCGAACGCCTACGCGTTTTTTTTAAGAACAAGTTTTTTTCAATTTTTTTCTCATATTGCCGAATGTGTCAATATCGGCGAATTTGCCAATATCGCCGAAATTTTCTGGCAAAAAACTTTCGGCGATATTGCCTCCCCCCGTATTTTTATTTGTTATTTTTTTAATCTAGTCGTAGCTTGATTGATTTAAGCTCTAATTGACTTGAATTTTAACCTATCAAAATAGTTATTAACATTGTTCTCAAAAAATTAATTTTTTCTGTATCAAAAAATATGAATAAACTGTTCTTGAAATTTTTTAAGCGGTGAAGCACTGTATCAGTGAAATGAAATAACGGCGTGATATTGATTTTGCATTATCAAATTGAAGAAAAAAAATAGCACCAGATTTAAATTTAGTTCCGATATGTCATATGTTCAAATATTTACATTCTAGACATATCCGAACCAAATTTTAATCTTGTGTAAACTTCAATTTGTAACTGTGATACAATAGTTGCGTGATTAAATCTAACTAATATTTTAAATCTAGAATTTGTCTTGTATTTTAACTTTTATTCTGTCAAATGGGACGCAATATTGATTACGAGGCCTCGGAGGATCAGGGGCCCTGATTCAGGGCCGCCCTCCTGATCATTTCTGCTACTTTTTAGCCAACATTTTTATAATTTGGCTTTTGAAAACGACTTATCGGATTGAGTTCTAAAATAGCTTAAACTAAGCACAAATATTGAGAGAAAATTAAAATTAAAAATGGTCAGAATTAGACCATTGTTTCCAATTGCTTTTTTCAAAAAATTTCGGAATTTGAGAAAGAAAATTTTTGGTCTACAAATTTTTTTGCACAAAATGTACTTTTCCGTTTATTCATAACTATCAAATAAATCAAATGCCTCATTTGCTGTAACACCCGAGGCCCTCCTGATCATTTTTTCTACTTTTTTGCCAACATTTTTATATAATTCGGCTTTTGAAAACGACTAATCCGATTGAGTTCTAAAATAGCCCAAACTAAGCACAAATATTAAGAGAACTTAAAATTGAACAATAGTCCGAATTAGACCATTGTTTCCAATTTTTAACGAAAACTGTTTATTAAACAATTCAAGAAATCTAAGAAAATAATTGAAAAATTGGTCTGATTCCGACTAACTTTTTAAATTTTATTCACTTGATATATTTGCGCAGTTTTAGCTATCTACAAACTTAGTCGTATGAGTCGTTTTCTGAAGCCGAATTATATTAAAATTTTGGCATTAAAAGTGGCAAAAAATTCTCAGGAGGCCCCGTAATCGATATGCCGCATTTATGGAAAGCATGAAAATTTGATCGTGTAAATTTTTTTCATTTTCACAAGTTGAAATTTCCATTTTAAATGTTTATACCGTGAATGTTTATATGTAATTATGAAGAAATCGGTTTTTCGGCAGCTTTTTGACCAATCTGTTTTTTTGCAATAGCAACAGGGCTGACCGTGGTTTTCATTTCATTTAAGGTCGCGGTTTCGAATAAAACCCTCCTCGGCAACTAATTCCATGTAAAGTTCAACTAGTTCAGCGTTAGTTATGTTTATTTATGGTCGTTACACAATTTATATGAAACGTGAGTCCGTTTTATAAATTATTCCTTCAGAGCTGTTGCTATAAATCCGAGTCCAGCGCCAATTAAATGTGCAGTTCTAACTGAATTTCAAGCTTTGCAAAGAAAATTTTTGTGAACATTCTTGTTATTTTCATTTTCCGACTAATTCAAAGTGAATCCTGCTCGATTGATAGCTGGGAAATTCACTGTATAACCTGTTATTTTGTTTGAATTAAAATCTGCCATTTTATTAACAAATATATAAGTTGTGGCCTCCTCGCACATTCCTTTAGGAAGATTGTTGTTATGTTCTACTGTCGTATTTGTCTAAGTGGACGTGCGTCTAAGCGGACGTTTTAGTGTCTTTTTTGCATTTTTTTGGCGAAAACCTACGCATTTTTTAAAATTTCTAAATTTTCGTGCGTCTAAGCGGATATTTTTTTTGCATATTTTTTTTTGACTTGATTTTTGACGGATTTAAAAAACCATAATAATATGGGCGAAATTCACAAAAAATCAAACGGACAACACAACCTTTTTCTCTCTAAAGGCGATAAAATTGGTCTGGACGCTTAAGCTGCTCTTTTTCAATCGTAATCGATAATTGAAACTAAATTAGGCTGGCCGCGGTCTGAAATGGGTCAGTTCGAAGGTCGGTGAACTCTCATTCAGAGCACCAACTTTGATTTTTGGCATAACTCTCCATTATAAAACTCCATTCAACTGATTTTTCATAACGCTGTCATAAAAAATTTGCTTCTTTTAAAAAATGTTACTTTGGAAATTTCAGAATTTTTTTTTTGGTTATTTCGAAGAAAATATTAAAAATGCCTTTCAAAACATTTTTCTTGCGAGTCTATGTTAGGGTGTTTTTGCAATTTTTTCGAGAAAATCGAAAATGTTTCAAACTTTGACACAAAATTTGTCAATACCTAAACAGATGAAAATTTGAAAAATTTTTATAATTTTTAACTCTGATGTGTCCAAAAACGTTTTTTTTGTGTCACTTCTGCTGTAGGGAAAACATTTATTAACAAAAAACATTTTTTAACAAAACAAAATATTTTTTAACACAAGAAATCATTTTTAACAAAAGAAAACAGCTTAAAAAAAATATTTTTGAACAAAAATGTCCTTGCTGTGATTTCTGTTTATAAGGACGACCTTTATAAGAACAAATTGTGAAAAATATGGCCAAACCCAACGCTTTTTGATTTTGGTTCGTCCCTCTATAAGGACAATTTGGGGAAAATATCAGAAGGGTATATTTTCAAAAAATTTTTATAAAACACCTTTATTTCGTAAAAATATGAGTGAAGAGCAAAAAAAAGTCTTCATATTTTTTGGGAAAAATTATGGTTTTTGACAAAAATATGGGGGCTAAGGACAAATTTGGGAAAATAGCTCAGGACAATTTTGGAAAATCTTACCTGTCCTTTAGTCAAAAAAGGTGTTCAATTTTCATCAATAGTATAATATTTAGAAAATTTTCCCATATTGCCCTTAGCAATTTATCCTTATAGTTGGTTTTAGTTAAGTCAATCACTTTCCAGATCCAAAAATAAGAGTTTTTATTCAAAACCCTTAACCTCCTCACACCGAGAAACGAGAACTTCGCCTCACACCAAAGCTATCTAAAGGCAATACTTTGGAGCGCTTATACGGGAAACTGGAAAAGATATCAATTTACTTATTTGTCGCTGATTGAGATCAAGGATGAGATAAAGTGAATAACACGTAACATTTCCAAATTTTTAGTTTGTGAACTAGATAACTGCGCGAGAGAAAGAGAGGTTCACTCACCTTGTATTTCTTGAAAAACATTTTTTACAATGACATATAAGTTACAAATTTACAAGTAAAACTTTAGCTATTTATAGCGGGTCTCAAATGGTGATATGATATCTCGATCGCTACAAAACATTATTCTATTCGCCGCGCGTCAAAATATATGCAGTAAATGTGTAAATCATGCGATCAGCTGAAAACTCAAAATCAGTACCACGTTATGTTTCTACATTTGATCGATTTGTCTTTGTTTCGGCTTAATTTGGGTTTAATTGCCGTTCAATTTATTCGAAAAATAATTTTTTGAGAATTTTCTTTTTTATTATTTTTAGTTTCATAAAAATCACTTATGAAAAAAATATTCTTCGTATAGAGATTCTTCCTCAGAATTCTGATATTATGTATTGTTTTCACACAATTAATTTTTTAGGAAATTTTGGCAAAAATCCTAAAAAAAAGTAGGATAAAATAACTTTCGAACGGATAATCGTATAAAATTTTCAACAATATTTTTGGAAATAAAATTNCAAACTTTATGACATATTTGAATTGTAGGTCTGTGACGATGTTATTTCTGCGCCGTTTTGGCTCCCAAAATTTTTTTTTGCCTTTAAATAGTCAAAGGGTGTGAGGGGGTTAAGTGTTGCATATTGTAAACAAATTTTATTTGTCAACACAATATCGATTGAATGGCTTAAAATTATCTTTCCTTGTTGCCGCTAATTGCGGTGCTATGAAAAATGTTCACGTTTCACATTTCGAAATTTTGCGAGAAAAAAATTCGACCAAAAAGTTCAAAAATTCACAAATATTTTCGAAATTTCTTTCATAATCGAAAAATTTTCTCGAAAATTTCATAAAAGAAATTTTGACTCGAAATTAAATTGAATTCAAAACTGAACAATTTTCTTCAAGAAAAACATTTTTCTTTAAAAAATGAAAACATTTAAAAACTTTTAATGGTTTTCAAAAATTGATTTCAAAAAATAAGAATTTCAATAAGAAACAAAAATTTAAGTTTAGATAACAAAATCAGAATATCAATTAAAAAATTAAAATTTAGATAAAAAAATAAGAATCAAACATTCGAAATTATTTTTCGTTTTTGAAATTCATCGTATTCGAACATACAGTATGTGAAAACTTCAAATTTAATTTAAATTTTTATCATTTTAAAATTCAATTTTTGAAAATTTTAATTTTTTTTCGTCTAATTTTTAAAATTCACTGATAATTTAAAATTGTCATCAAAAATTTGAGAGAATGATTCACAATTGCCGATGAAATTTTGAATCATTTTTTTTCTATTTTCAAATTTTTGATAATGATTTTAACTTATCAGTAAATTTTGATGAAAAAATTAAAATTTTTCATTAAAAATTAAATTTAAAATAAATTTCAGTCATGATTAAAATTTTGATTTTCACATATATTTTCGATGATATTTTAAGTACAAATTTTAAGTACAAAATTATTTCGAATTTCTGATTCTTATTTTTCATCTAAATTTTAATTTTTTAATTGATATTCTAATTTTGTTATCTTAACTTAAATTTTTGTTTCTAATTGAAATTCTAATTTTTTGAAATCAATTTTTGAAAATAATTTAGAGTTTTCAAATTTTTTTCATTTTTTAACGAAAAATGTTTTTCTTGAAGAAAATTGTTCGGTTTTGAATTCAATTTAATTTCGAATCAAAATTTATTTCATGAAATTTTTGAAAATATTTGGGAATTTTGAACTTTATGCTTGGATTTTTTTCTCGCAAAATTTCGAAATGTTAAACTTGAACATTTTTATAGCATCGCACTTAGCGGCTCCAATGAACGAAGTTTTCAAGTCATTCAATGCACGGTATTGCATTGACAAATAAAATTAGTTTACAATATTTTTGAATAAAACTCTTCTTTTTGGAGCCGGAAAGCGTTTGACTTAACTTAAACCAATTGTATAAAAAGACCCCTTTTTAATTTTTTCAAAAAGTGAAGAGCAAAAAAAAGGTCTTCATAATTCTTTAATTTTTTGGTGGAAAATTATGATTTTCAAAAGAAAATATTTGCCAAAATAGCTTAGGGCAAATTGCTGAGATTGGTAAGGTCAATGTGGGAAATTCTCAATGTGGGAAATGATAAAAATCACAGTGCACTATTTTTTGATCAGTATACTCAAATTGATAAGCGCTTTCGATAAGCTTATTAATCATACGGTATTCTTCAACAAAATCAAATCAAGTCACAACATTAAATGTTCTACTTAGGCAGCCTTTTATTATAATTTGGTTTCCTAAATTTTACAGTTAATTGTACAGTTCCGCAAATCTTTGAAATAAAGTTTTATTATTATCGAAAAATTAAAATTTCAGAGGATAAAAGAAATATTGTTCATTTGCAATTAAGTTTTAAGGTGATAATGATAGGACCCTATTCATAGGGTTATGTGAGAAATTCAATATGATAACTCGTAATAAGCTGTTCGAACGTGAAGTTGATTACCCTTCAAAAGCATGAAATATGAACACTGATTAATATGGTCCCAAAAAATATATCAAGACAAGCCTTTATTCAGCCATATATGTTTAGCCATATATGTTGCCTTATTTTCATTTTAAAACACAAAAAAGAATATTATGTTCGAACGTCCTCAAACACAAGTACATCAAGCTTTATATTTCATCAATTTGCATCAAATTCGCTATTCGAGCTTTTTTACGACAGAAAGTTCTGCCATGCTCCAAGTGTACACCATAATTTTCAGTGAACACAAAATATTTCTTTATGTTTAAAGGATTCGATAAAGGGTGAGGTAAAATCGTGTCCAGTGTACACGGTGAAAAACGATGCAAAAATGTTGAATTTAACAATAACCATTGTCTTTTCCGACAAAAGTTTTGCCATGCCATGGCATGCCATAAGTGTACACAATAATTGTTATGACACTAACGAAATCCTAACGTCGCATATATGCTTGTTCCGCGGACTATCCACTATTTGGTCTTAACGCGATGCTTTTATTTAACGTCTTGCGGGCGTGTAATGAAACTTTTTTGCGGGAATACCATTCAGGCGGGGTACTCGGTTAACATTTTAACTGCAATTTTTTCGATGCTTATTTTTCTCTGTCTATCCCATGTTTTGTTAAAAAAATATTTTTTTGTTAAGAAATGTGTTATGTTAAAAAACCCTGTCTACCCTACAACCTCTTAACTTTCTGTTTTTTTTGGGAAACTGTTCTTTGAATTCTTGTCAACAAAAAATTATATTTTTGGACAATATTTTTCAACTTTTTGCCAAATTTGATTTTCTCAAAAACCAGTGATTTTTCTCATATTTTAACTCCGGAAAATAGCATTTTTAAATTTAAAAATATCAAAAATGTTTCGGGCGTCACTTTAATCGAGGAATTCATTTCCGGGGCCAAAAACGACGTTTGAGCAACTTTTTTTTTGACCAATTAGGCAAAATTTTCCAAAAAAATTTTCAAGAAAATATCAAAATAATTTAGGAAAAATTTGTTACATTTAGGCTTCCTAGAATTTTCACTGCTTCAGACCGCGGCCATCCTGAACTCTATAGAATATAACAGAGTCTGAGTTTTAATTGAAAAACTTCGCGAAATTTTTTTTTATTAAGTTCAAATTTTCACAGTAGATGCGGCTTTTCATGCTGAAAATTTGGCTTCTTTAGACCAAAATTTGTCTTTGTGCGTCTAAGCGGACGTTTTGAAAATTTTCAAAAACGACCGCTTAGACAAATACGTATGTACGTTAATAGTAGTACGAATGAACTAAATCAAACTAAAAAATAACAACTTTCTTCCTAAAAGGATATTAGCCACTTTTCTGGCCACAATTTATTACACAACTTATATATCGATTACGGAGGCTCTTGGCCTTTTTTTACTAGATTTTCAGCCAAAATTTTTATATAATTCGGCTTTTGATAACAACTTATCCGATTACATTCTTAGATAGCTCAAACTGAGCACAAATATCTTGTGAATAATAAAATAAAGAAATTGGTCCATCGGGCCAATTTATTTTATATTTTTTTCTGAGATTACTGAAATTGTTTAATTATTTCTTTTTATTTAAAATTTAAATTGGAAATTAAATTGGAAACAAGGGTCGGTTTCGGACCAATTGTTTTATTTTATTATTCAAAAGATATTTGTGCTCAGTTTAAGCTATCTAAGAATGTAATCGGATAAGTTGTTTTCAAAAACCGAATTATATAAAAAATTCAGCCTAAAATCTTGTAAAAATGACCAGGAGCCCCCGTAGTCAATATGTGCGAGGAGATCCCGTTGTCGATATTATGCCATAATAATTGCGTGAGCGTGAAAAATGATTTATTTTTTTAATAATATGCAGAATTAAAATATTATCACAAATCTATCAAACTCATTTTCGGTTACTTTATTTTTGTTACTAAAATTTATCAACTCAATTTCAGTTTGACAGTTTTTAAAAGGTAAATAAATGTTAAAGAAACATGAGGGGCAAATAGATCCTTCTTAAAAAATTTTTCCGAATTATTTGACCATAAAATGAGAATGAGCGTGTTCAAAGATTTGGCCGACATCAAGTTTGTTTACAAAATGGAAATTGTGTTGCATTTTAGAATCGTTCTTCTACTTATTGTTTATTTTATCTTGCACAGGAGATTACTCCAAAACTCGAATCGCTTCGACAAAAGCGGTTATTCCAGAGAGCCATAACAAAATGCACCAAAATTAACACTTGAACCCCAACTTGTGGACAAACTCAAATTTGGACGGATTAGCCTTGAAAAAATCTCTAGTTAAACTTATTTGCGCACATAACCTCATTTGAACCGTTAAGGAAGTATTCTACAATTTTTAAGTTTACATAATTATTCTCGGCTGAGACAAATTCTACAACAAAAGTCATNAATTAATTTAATTTGTAAAGTAGTGATAATGAGTTTGTCGCTTCGCGTGGGTAAGCCTTAACATAGATGTTTTATGATTGATGCTACTAGATGCTTTAACCTACGGAAGAATATATCACCGCTGGGCGACGATTCCAGTATAAGTATACTAGTGGAAAAATTTGAATATCTTCGGAAAGCCTGACTGTGTTTCCTGGACGATCAAGCCACCAGATAATAGGGAAAATCAAAATACAAAATGACATCATATAGGTTTGAGTTGTCCATGCAACCATACTACTATCGATCCCAAAATATTGAATGTAAATATCTGTATAAAGGATCTATTTGTGGTTTTGAAACTGCCAAAAAATAGAAGAAAATTATCGCTAAAACTACTTTAATTTCAAAAAATGCATCCAAATCAAAAATTTCATCAAATAGGATTTTAAGATGAATATCTAAAAAATAACAATTTTATGTTATCTAGAATTTTTTCTTTGGCCAAATTTGGAGATTTTGACAACTGGATATTCGAAAAGCCGGCACTCAGAACAATTTTTTGAGTTTTATAAAATCTCAGTTTTATTTTTCAGACAGTCTAATATCCTATTCCGAGTACAGTAGATCAAAAATGCCTAGGTAAAAATACAAACCAATTACGAAGGTGAAAAATTTAGGTCGATAGTAAAATGGATAAAACGTAAAATGGATAATTTGAGAAATTTTGAACTAAAATAACTGAACAAAAAGTTCTAGAAATCAAAATTTGACTAGATTCAAGCTAAAGGTTTAGAAATTTCACATCATAAGTAGAATCTAAAATTATTTTTTTGCGCCCAAATGATAATTTCAAAAATGCCATGACATAATGAAAAAAACCGTTTTGGTACATTTTTGAAATGTTTTGCAAATTGATATTTTGATTTCTTTGCAAGGAAATAATTTTTAGTTTTGTTTGAGAGAATTCAATCTAAATAAGGTGATTTGGCAAAAATTGGAATTTTATGCTATAGAACTCATTGTACTTGCCGGTTAAAGTTCAAAATCCTCAAATTTATCCCATTTTACGTTTTATCCATTTTACTATCGACCAAAAATTACAAGGTAAAAATACAAACCAAATACAAACAAGAGTGAGACGGCCAACTAACCATATAATCCTGAATTGAACACCAATTGGTTTGTATTTTTACCTAGGCAATTTTGATCTACAGTACTCGGAATAGGATATTACAGGGTTATAATTCAAGAAAATCACAAAGAAAATTAAAATTAGGACCAAATTAGAAAACGGTTTACCACGAAAAAAGCAGTTCAGAAATTAAATCAAATTAGTTGAGCTTGGTCTCATACTTTAAGGGGGTCGGTGCACTTTGACAGATAAGGATATGGGCTCTTGATGAAAAACTTTTTACTGGGTTTAAATATTCTTCTCAATATACTACCAAAATTATGTTTCATACTCCAGGCAACTTTTGTAACTACAAAATTTTCGAATAACTGCTTTTTAA
Source organism: Oikopleura vanhoeffeni (assembly GCA_004367855.1). Classification (NCBI taxonomy): domain Eukaryota; kingdom Metazoa; phylum Chordata; class Appendicularia; order Copelata; family Oikopleuridae; genus Oikopleura; species Oikopleura vanhoeffeni. The sequence goes on along the minus strand of SCLH01000284.1, from coordinate 291,124 downwards.
CAAAATTTTGAGTTCGAATCAAATTTTTCGAATTCGAAATATTATGAGAAATTTTGGAAAAGACTTCCGAACATTATGAAAGAATGCCTTATTTTCCTTTAAATTGTTTTACATTATTTGTTGTAAATCAACGGAAAAAATTCTTAAAAATGGCAACTTTAACTTTTCGCGTATGTGACCACATATTTTTCATATGCTATTTGTAAAATCATATGACATTTTTTTGGGATTTTCGGTCGAAAATATTTGGGAATATATAAAAAATTTTCCCCATTTCTTGTTCAAAATTTTTCAAACTAATTTTTCTGGAATTCTTAGCTGAAAATACTTGGAATGACTACTTTCACTATATTTAAATATGTCTACGTTTTGTTTTTTCGTTCTTGTTTATAGTCTGAATCATACTTTTTTGAATGAAAATACGGTTTGGGAGAAATCCATCGAAGCTCTCTTTAATCAAGAATTAAAAAAATTTCATTTCACCGAGACTTGCTCAATTAGTAAGCCAACCTGTCGACCATTTCAAATCTATTTTATTAAACTCATGAAAAATTTTTTTTTTTCGATGTGCTAAAATTTAAGTTTTTTTCGTATTTTTTCAAAAATTTAAATTTTCGATTTTGACTTTAAAATCGTATAAATAGAAAATTAATCAATTTTCGATGGTCGACAGGACCGTATTTTAAGGCTCCGGATTAATAAAATATTTAAAATAAATTTTACTGTAATTTAGACATTTTCGATAGCAAACGCGCGTTTTTTGAGTGTTTTTTCAAAAGACGATTTATAAATTAAAAATAATCAATCTGAAGAAATTCAGATTATACAAAGTTAGCTTAAAAGTGACAAGTAAGCAAAAAGTTTCCCGTCAATACAAAAAAAATTGAAAAGGTGAAAATCTGTCAAAATGCACCGACCCCCTTAAGTTATTACGTTTGCCCGAATTTTTCAACATAAAAGTATTCCTTAATTATAAGTCAAACCAACTAAAATTTTCGATTATGGCTTTTTACAATTAATCTGTCCAGAAGTCGAAATTTTATAATTTAGAAGGAGATGAAGTTAAGATATGTGATTTTTAGCGACCACTAGTGAGAAAAACTCATAACCGTGAGGGGCGAGATCCAGTTTTCTGATCAATTCAGTTTAAAATCAAAATTTGAGTTTCTTCCGGTGAAAAAATTGGAAAACCAAAAAATAATTTATTTTATTGTCTATCGTTGAATTTCCCGAAAAAATGTTTGTTGAGATCCCAAGCTGGAATCATAACATAATTTACCCATTGAAAAGAACATAACGCAGCATTTCCGAAATATAAAAATAAACTGAGCCATCTTCTACTCGTAGTTTTCACCGAAAATAAGGAATCATCGACTTCATATTTCTCACCAGTCTCTGTATTCATGATTTTGATTTTTTATTAAAATAAACAGAAATAGTAAAATTCAACAGTTAAAGATCAATAAAAAAATATTTGCACTAAACAGACATTGAGAATTATGCCTTTGAGATCCACTTGTAGTGAGATAATATAAGCGCTTCATTAATTTTGTTTTTCGAACTAGAACTCAGGGAATTTGCGTATTAACTCTTAGAGAACAAAACTTGATTAATTTTGCTTTTTTGATCCGTTTTTCGACTATGAATAATCATCGACCAAACTGCATAAAAACACGCCAATATTAGTTCTTTATAGGAGATCGGACTTATAGGAAATCGTACAGATTCCCTGTTATTGCTCTTGATTGTTTAATTATTTCTCTGAATTTTTTTGCATAAAACTTTCTTTCAATGGAAGATAAAATTTTTTGAGCTTACTTTTCATAGTTTGCATTTATAAGTCAATATTTTTAAGTTTATATGCCTGCTTAGGCAACAGGTGAATGCAACCCCGTAATTCAATAATTTTTTTTGACAACTTTTTTTTGTCCAAATCTCAATCTTGAAATCTCCGAAAATATAAGTTTTATTGTTTGTGGTCAAGAAAATAAAAAAAATTTTAGTAAAAATAAGGAACTTTTCGAAAATTGTTGAAGTTATTTCAAAATTTAACTAACCTTCAAATTTCCTAATAAGCATGTAATATAATGAAAATTCAAATATTTAAAAATTGCAAAAATCACGATATTTTCGTCAATTAAATCACGCTTTTTCAAGCTTTTGATAAGCATAACACTGAACAGAATATTAATTATACAAGTTTATAAAGGTTGAATACTAAAATCAAAGTTGTTTGAATGAAAATTTATTGAGCGATCTAGAATGAATTACAGAACTTGTCCTATTCTTCATCATCATAGTCCGCAAATTCCGTCTTGATATTCCAAGATTTTTGAAGATCCATACCGGCGTTCATTTGGCGTTCAATTTTTTTCTTCCCGTTTGAGCCGTTTTCACATTTTGGTAATCTCCTGGTTTGTTGAAATTTCTTCTAGGATTTTTTAGATTTCAAATCAATGCGTAATTAATTTAGTAATTCAACATTTTTCTTGCAAAATGGGACAATTGTTCGGTAGTTTTTGATTCAAAATTTTGAGACGTAAAATATAATGATTTGTTCATCAAAAATTTTCACGGCAATTACTTACTCACTGTAGAATAGGTTGAAATATTCGTTTCAACGGTTTTTTATTTTATAACATAAACAAATTAATATTTATAATTTATATATTTTTTAGATAAAATACAGTCCCTATAGGCTGTCCACACTTGTCCCCTGACGCGAAACTGTACGTTTCTCGGAAAAAGTATTCGTCTCAAAAATTTTAAAAACTTTCAATTTCTAAAAATCCAGATTTTTTTGAAAATTTTGAGCACGGCTTCTGATTGGTTCTTGGAAAAAAATCCTCAGAAATAGGACGGTCCTTATCTCATTTTCGCGGCCTATTAATTACTATCCTAAAATTACTGTTATTAAGATTTGTTTGCCATTTTCTGATAATTTCTAGATCTTCCCAAGTTCAAATTTTAGTTTTTTCAACTGTTATTCTTTACATGAAGATGAAATAAACCCGAAACGCGTAGTAAATACTATTTCATTTTAATTTATAATTTTATTGGACCTTTCGGCGGAATGCCTTAGTCAGCTAGAAAATCGTGTATACAGTAAATATGAAAGAATAAATTATTCTGAATAATAACAAAAGAGACTCACCAGGAATACAAAGTTTTTTGTACTGAAAAAATGCTGTAAACAATTTTCAGCACAAATGTTCATGTTCTAGAGATACGTAGATAAAAGAAGCTTTTTTATTTGTTGAAATTAGCTGAGAGGCGACAACACTAGTGTTTAATTTAAAACGTTATCAACGCAAACTATGACTTATTTTGAAGTTCGAAGAAATTGATATCGATAGCAAAACAAATATATGTACTGGAGCCTTGTCTTCAATACACCGGTTTCCAATTCAACCGGTTTTGAAAATTAATTCTGCCTCGACCACTCCCGAACAAATCCCATCTATAAAAGCTCATCAAAACAAGTATATGACGCATATTTTAAGCACAGTTTTGTCTGGATTATGTGTTCATTGAGAAAACTTCATTATAAACAGTTCAATTTGGATTTTCAAGCGATTCAAAATACCATTTTTCTAAAGAATTTACTGTATATTTTAAAATGACAACTGCTTTCAAATTCTTCAGAAAATACATCAGAAATCGTCACTGGAACAGTCACCGTTAATTATGGATGTTTCCAAATGATTTAACGGTCAAAATAAAGAGGTTTATCTAATTTCGGGGTATAAATAGGTTGATGAACAGCGAATAATCTATTTGAAATAAAAATCTATCAATTCAATTAAATGAAGTGAATAATTTAGAAGAGATATTTGTGAAAACAGTAAATTTTTATTTTACAAACCTTATAAGGCCGAATCGGTATTTTTGGCTCTAAAACCTCGATTTTTAGTGAAAAAAGTGAAAGTAAGAAGAAGAAAAAATAATTATTTTTTAAATAAACCGCATTGTTGACTTTAGTTACCATCAGTTTTTGGTAATTATCTAAGATAAATGGTGTCATATAACACTTTTTAAGGAATTTGAAAGTTCCTACAGTATTTTTTTACAACTAAAAACAATTTTTTGCTGACGTTTCAGACAATTTAAAAAAAATTTAGTAATAAATTCGAAAAAATAATTTTCAAATTTTTTCAGATGGAACGAAAGAAAGTTTGAGCTGAAAGTTAGCACATTGACCGTTTAAAATTCAGCTTTGTTTCAGATGATCAAAAATTGAAAATTTGAACTTTTTTAAATAAAAAAACTAGTCCTTAGATTCAAAAAAATCTTATTCAGTCCACATAATAATTTCAGTAAAATAAATAATTTAGTTGGCCAAATAAGATGGTGCTGAAAATGGTAATAGCTTATAAGTTATAACAATGTGGTATTAACTTGAAAAGTTGGGAACTAGAGTCCCTGACCCCTTAAGCGCATTTTCATTTGTTTTAAAATCTGTCGCTTTAAGGGGTCATAGCCTATGACCCCTTAAAACGACAGATTTTAAAAAATGAAAATGCGCTTTAAGGGGTCATGGACTGTAATGGTTACTTTCATTTATTTCTTATAATGAGCTTCCCTGTAAATGCTAAATACCGTGTTGCTGTTTACACCACCAAATCATGGAATCGCCTCCAGCACCACCTGTGGTCATCTGAGACCCATAGTTGCTGATACCGTTTTCACAAAATCGATGCTTGCGCATCTTTTGAGCACCCCAAATCATTCATTGAAAATAATTCGAGTTTTCGGGCACCTCCATTTCCGGTGCTGAACCACGTGATCTTGGTCCTCTTTCAAACTTGAGATGTCAATCTAGAGCAAAATTTTACGTTCTACCCAAATAAATAAGTTTTTTTTGCGAAATAAGATGAACATTTTGCTTTTCGTTGAAAAACTAAAAAAACGAATTTTGAATTATTATTAAACAAGAAAAGACCACCTTAAACAGCGCCACCAAGTGGTCGGAGTCAAACAAAAATTTCTACCAAAATTTCAAGTGTCAAAAACAACTCTAGAGCTGAAATTTTCAAATTCATAACCTTCTCACCGGGTACTCATTTTTTAACTAATAACAATATTTATTTATTAATATCAGCAACGTTTCGATTTCTCATTGTCAAGCTAAAAGTTTTACACACAGAAGTTTCGAATCTTACTAAAAATACGGAGTCTAGAATTTACGATTCTGCAGAAATAAGGTGGACTAAGATAAAAGTTAAATTTTCAAGCCCTCGTCAAAATAGTGATAAACTTTCGTGCTTTTTTTAATAACAATATTGTGAAAATCAGTCCAGCTCAACCCAGAAAAATCGAGATTACTTGTTTTTCTCTGGCAACTGGCACTCAATTTTTTCGGTCTAGCTACTTCAGTGTGAGGGCTAAAACACCTTTCAATGCTAGGGTGAACATGGTCTCAAATTTTCAAAATAATTTTTGATTGAAATTTTCTTATCGAAAATCACGATTTTTGGTCATTTTTAGTTATTTTTGGAAAAAATTGTAAGAAGGTTTTTTCTCCCGAAGTCACTTATCTATCGATCCCATAGGTCGTTTGGTCATTTGAAGACCTTTCAAATCCTCCTTTCTCAGGTTCACTCCATCCTTATTTTTATACCTAAGAAGAGACATTATTCAAATTAAAGATAACACTATTTTTTTTTATCTTTCACCAAAGTTTTCAGCGCCAAAAACTGCGTTAGTACGTAATTGTTCATATTCCTACGATCGTGTTATCAGGTTACTGATTTTCTAATTTCCAGGCTCACAGTTAGGGGCCCTAACTTACGGCAAAGTGTCTACAATAATTATGAGACAAAGTTAAAAAAATGGTCTAAATTCGACCATTTTACACTTTTTATATCAAAAACCAATAACAAATCTTCACTGTTTAAGGGAGTACTGGTCGCATTTAAGCCAAAAACAGTTTTTCAGCGTCGCCTCAATAGTACTAGAAACAGCACGAACATATGTATTTCAGTTTAGGGATAATTGAACATTAATCTTGCTTTCACGAAACAAATCGAAGGCCTCTGATTGGCCGACCAATCAGGAACGACCTTTCAAAAGTGGCACTATTTTCACTTCAAAAGCCTACTCCTCCCTGAGTTTTGAAGATAGAGAATACTTTTATAGCTTTTATTGACCACAGAGAACGTGGGCAGAACCCTCAGAGAAGCCTCACACATAATGAAAAAGCGTCTTTTTGAAAATTTTTGTAATGCTCAGTTTGGGAGGCTCAGGCAAATGGTATCTCCTCCACCAGTTTATGAGATACAGTTTTGGTTCATACTGCATCTAAAAGCACAAAACTTGTTTGACAATGCATTGGAGAGTTTTTTTCAAATTTTGATTCGGCGCTTCTTGGAGGCCATGTCAACTTACGAGATTTAGTCAAACACTTTTAAGGATTATGGTGCAATTTTTAACTCGGTAGCGTCAAAATAAAACAAATTAGCTCTTTCAATTGAAATCATAAATAAATCAATAATTTGTGTTTTTGTTTTTTGGCCGCCAAATGCAAAATTCCGAGTAAAGGACAATAATGCATGGCTTGTTTGGAGTCTAACACATAAAAATAATGAAAAATTGTGAAAATTGAAGAAGAAAATTCATTCTGAGTGTTTTTAAGAGGTTTTTTAAAAGCGTAGGTGTAGGCGCAGGTGGGATTGTATCATATTACTGTTAAATTACAAATCACCGTGAAGAGTTGTTCTTCAAGATACAAAAGTATTTGGGAATATGCTAGTTTATCCAAAAATAGCTTCGTAAAACGTCAAAATCTGCGACACCCAGTCCCTTAAAAAAAAGAAATGGTTCGATTCCATCAACTTTGTTAACAAGTAAAGATTGAAAATAAATCTTCATTCTTAAAAAAAATAACTAAATAGTCTTTTTTATCGAGAAACGTTCGGATAAATGGAAAATTCGTTTATCAGAAAACAAATGAAAAAACTTTTGATCAATTATTTTCAAGAAAATTAAAAAATGAACGTTTAAGCCAAAATACGGTGCATATTGATTTTTTCGCGGCTTTTATTTATAATAAATTGTCAGCTTATTCAATTATCAATTATGGGTTTTAATTTATGATGTGAAAAAAAATTTGAAATTATTTCTTTTCAATCCGACAAGTTCTGGCAGGTTTCGAGAAGTTTTGAGCGGGATATAATCAAAAAATCATTTTAAACATCATTTATTATATAATATCTGAGTACATTCAGGATAATTAAACTTATATTATTAAACTTATACATGCATAGGACTTGAGGAATGCCGATGTGCCGAAGTAAAAAAAATTGCTCAATTTGATTGAACAAATCAAATGCATGAAGATTGTTTCGCCGAGAATCAAAAATGGTGGAAAGTCAGGGTTATCATTTTTTTTAATTTTGAATCTTATTATTTTTCTTGAATGATGATAGTTAACTTTTTGTAAGAGTACTCAAGCTCTTTGTTGTTCGAGAGATTGGTTAAACTGAAATCAAAAATTGACCTATCAAATTTATGTTATATGTTGAAGACTAATTTATCGCCAAAATGGGAAGGATTGAGATAGATGTAATTAATAATAATTAATAATAATTAATAATAATTAATAAAAATAATTATAATAATTAATAATATAATAATAATAATAATTAATAATAATTAATAATAATTAATAATAATTATAATAATTAATAATATTAATAATAATAATATAATAATAATATTAATAATAATTAATAATAATTAATAATAATTAAAATAATTAATAATAATTAATAATAATTAATAATAATTAATAATAATTAATAATAATTAATAATAATTATAATATTAATATAATTAATAATAATTATAATAATTAATAATAATTAATAATAATTAAATAATAATAATAATAATTATAATAATTAATAATAATTAATAAATAATTAAATAATAATTAATAATAATTAATAATAATTAATAATAATTAATAATAATAATAATAATTTAATAATAATTAATAATAATTAATAATAATTAATAATAATTAATAATAAATTTAATAATAATTATAATAATAATTAATAATAATTAATGAAAAAGCGAAACTAGTTGTAAATTATTATTTAAATTAATAATGATATCTCAAATCTGAATTCAGTTTAACAACCGAATTTATAAACCGCAGAAATTACATTTGCTATAAAGATAAAGTTTTTATAGAAATTGACAGCTATGCAATTAGACAATTTATTATAGCCTATAATTTATAGGAGTATACATTTCCGAAAAATGCAAAGTTTGTTATTTATACATGTATGTATACCATAATCGAACTGGTTTCAATAAAAAAAAATATAATAGAACAGAGAAATATTTCGTATATTTGTATTTTACTTGTAGTGCTGATTTTCGCCTACGCACTTTTCATAGCAAAAGATAGGCATTTTAAAAAATGTCGACCAAAAATTTTGTCGACCCAAAATGTATACTCCTTTATTATATGATATAAAAAGTTATATAATTTATATCATGATTTATCAAAATACCTGATTTGATAACGTAAATTTCCATTTCTGTATGAGAAAAAAGACTTTTCAATGAAACTTTTTGAACAGCTATTTTTTGGCTCTTCTGATCAAACAGAGATTTCCACAAATAGTTATAGAAGCCCGTGTTTCAGTTAACACAGGCGCGTTCGTAAGAACCGACAAAATTATCCATGACATAACTTCCACTCTTATTAATACTTTTAAAGAAGAAATTGATGCAAAATTCATTTATTTGGTGGGTACAAATGTCATTTTTCCTGCTTTGCTTTTTCTTTCAATTGGCATTCTTTTGTTTCGTGTTTTTTGTTTCAAGAAATAAAATTTCACTTAATTTCAGCATCAGAAAACGTTTTTTAATAAATATAACATAACCTTACAAACTGATAATAAGTTTTCAAACTTATTCTGACAAATTGAGGGGATCTCTTAATTAAGCTGAAAAACTTTCAAAAGTTCACTGATAATTTATTCTTTTGCTAACANGACCGCTGTTAAAATTCAGCTTTGTTTCAGATGATCAAAATTGAAAATTTGAACTTTTTTAAATAAAAAAACTAGTCCTTAGATTCAAAAAAATCTTATTCGGTCCACATAATAATTTCAGTAAAATAAATAATTAGTTGGCCAAATAAGATGGTGCTGAAAATGGTAATAGCTTATAAGTTATAACAATGTGGTATTAACTTGAAAAGTTGGGAACTAGAGGCCCGACCTCTTAAGCGCATTTTCATTTGTTTTAAAATCTGTCGCTTTAAGGGGTCATAGCCTATGACCCCTTAAAACGACAGATTTTAAAAAATGAAATGCGCTTTAAGGGCTCATGGACTGTAATGGTTACTTTCATTTATTTCTTATAATGAGCTTCCCTGTAAATGCTAAATACCGTGTTGCTGTTTACACCACCAAATCATGGAATCGCCTCCAGCACCACCTGTGGTCATCTGAGACCCATAGTTGCTGATACCGTTTTCACAAAATCGATGCTTGCGCATCTTTTGAGCACCCCAAAATCATTCATTGAAAATAATTCGAGTTTTCGGGCACCTCCATTTCCGGTGCTGAACCACGTGATCTTGGTCCTCTTTCAAACTTGAGATGTCAATCTAGAGCAAAATTTTTACGTTCTACCCAAATAAATAAGTTTTTTTTGCGAAATAAGATGAACATTTTGCTTTTCGTTGAAAAACAAAAAAACGAATTTTGAATTATTATTAAACAAGAAAAGACCACCTTAAACAGCGCCACCAAGTGGTCGGAGTCAAACAAAAATTTCTACCAAAATTTCAAGTGTCAAAACAACTCTAGAGCTGAAATTTTCAAATTCATAACCTTCTCACCGGGTACTCATTTTTTAACTAATAACTAATATTTATTTATTAATATCAGCAACGTTTCGATTTCTCATTGTCAAGCTAAAAGTTTTACACACAGAAGTTTCGAATCTTACTAAAAATACGGAGTCTAGAATTTACGATTCTGCAGAAATAAGGTGGACTAAGATAAAAAGTTAAATTTTCAAGCCTTGTCAAAATAGTGATAAACTTTCGTGCTTTTTTAATAACAATATTGTGAAAATCAGTCCAGCTCAACCCAGAAAAATCGAGATTACTTGTTTTTCTCTGGCAACTGGCACTCAATTTTTTCGGTCTAGCTACTTCAGTGTGAGGGCTAAACACCTTTCAATGCTAGGGTGAAATGGTCTCAAATTTTCAAAATAATTTTTGATTGAAATTTTCTTATCGAAAATCACGATTTTTGGTCATTTTTAGTTATTTTTGGAAAAAATTGTAAGAAGGTTTTTTCTCCCGAAGTCACTTATCTATCGATCCCATAGGTCGTTTTGGTCATTTGAAGACCTTCAAAATCCTCCTTTCTCAGGTTCACCCATCCTTATTTTTATACCTAGAAGAGACATTATTCAAATTAAAGATAACACTATTTTTTTTTTATCTTTCACCAAAGTTTTCAGCGCCAAAAACTGCGTTAGTACGTAATTGTTCATATTCCTACGATCGTGTTATCAGGTTACTGATTTTCTAATTTCCAGGCTCACAGTTAGGGGCCCTAACTTACGGCAAAGTGTCTACAATAATTATGAGACAAAGTTAAAAAAATGGTCTAAATTCGACCATTTTACACTTTTTATTCAAAAACCAATAACAATCTTCACTGTTTAAGGGAGTACTGGTCGCATTTTAAGGCGCCAAAAACAGGGTTTTCAGCGTCGCCTCAATGAAGTACTAGAAACAGCACGAACATATTATTTCAGTTTAGGGATATTGAACATTAATCTTGCTTTCACGAAACAAATCGAAGGCCTCTGATTGGCCGACCAATCAGGAACGACCTTTCAAAAGTGGCACTTTTTCACTTCAAAAGCCTACTCCTCCCTGAGTTTTGAAGATAGAGAATACTTTTATAGCTTTTATTGACCACAGAGAACGTGGGCAGAACCCTCAGAAGAAGCCTCACACATAATGAAAAAGCGTCTTTTTGAAAATTTTGTAATGCTCAGTTTGGGAGGCTCAGGCAAATGGTATCTCCTCCACCAGTTTATGAGATACAGTTTTGGTTCATACTGCATCTAAAAGCACAAAACTTGTTTGACAATGCATTGGAGAGTTTTTTTCAAATTTGATTCGGCGCTTCTTGGAGGCCATGTCAACTTACGAGAATTTAGTCAAACACTTTTAAGGATTATGGTGCAATTTTTAACTCGGTAGCGTCAAAATAAAACAAATTAGCTCTTTCAATTGAAATCATAAATAAATCAATAATTTGCGTTTTTTGTTTTTGTTTTTTTGGCCGCCAAATGCAAAATTCCGAGTAAAGGACAATAATGCATGGCTTGTTTGGAGTCTAACACATAAAATAATGAAAAATTGTGAAAATTGAAGAAGAAAATTCATTCTGAGTGTTTTTAAGAGGTTTTTTTAAAAGCGTAGGTGTAGGCGCAGGTGGGATTGTATCATATTACTGTTAAATTACAAATCACCGTGAAGAGTTGTTCTTCAAGATACAAAAGTATTTGGGATATCAGCTCTGCTAGTTTTATCCAAAAATAGCTTCGTAAAACGTCAAAATCTGCGACACCCAGTCCCTTAAAAAAAAAGAAATGGTTCGATTCCATCAACTTTGTTAACAAGTAAAGATTGAAAATAAATCTTCATTTCTTAAAAAAAATAACTAAATAGTCTTTTTTATCGAGAAACGTTCGGATAAATGAAAATTCGTTTATCAGAAAACAAATGAAAAAACTTTTGATCAATTATTTTCAAGAAAATTAAAAAATGAACGTTTAAGCCAAAATACGGTGCATATTGATTTTTTCGCGGCTTTTATTTATATAAATTGTCAGCTTATTCAATTATCAATTATGGGTTTTAATTTATGATGTGAAAAAAAATTTGAAATTATTTCTTTTCAATCCGACAAGTTCTGGCAGGTTTCGAGAAGTTTTGAGCGGATATAATCAAAAAATCATTTTAAACATCATTTATTATATAATATCTGAGTACATTCAGGATCATTAAACTTATATTATTAAACTTATACATGCATAGGACTTGAGAATGCCGATGTGCCGAAGTAAAAAAAATTGCTCAATTTGATTGAACAAATCAAATGCATGAAGATTGTTTCGCCGAGAATCAAAAATGGGGAAAGTCAGGGTTATCATTTTTTTAATTTTGAATCTTATTATTTTTCTTGAATGATGATAGTTAACTTTTTGTAAGAGTACTCAAGCTCTTTGTTGTTCGAGGAGATTGGTTAAACTGAAATCAAAAATTGACCTATCAAATTTATGTTATATGTTGAAGACTAATTTATCGCCAAAATGGGAAGGATCGAGATAGATGTAATTAATAAATAATTAATAATAATTAATAATAATTAAAATAATTAATAATAATTAATAAATAATTAATAATAATTAATAATAATTAATAATAATAAATAATAATAATATATAATATAATAATAATTAATTAATAATTTAATAATAATTAATAATAATTAATAATAATATAATAATTAATAATAATTATAATATTAATAATAATTAATAATAATTAATAATAATTAATAATAATTAATAATAATTATTATATAATAAATTAATAATAATTAAAATAATTAATAATAATTATAATAATTAATAATAATTAATAATAATATAATAATTAATAATAATTTATATAATAATAATAATAAATAATTAATATATAATAATAATTAATAATAATTAATAATAATAATAATAATTAATAAATAATTAATAATAATTTAATAATATAATTAATAATAATTAATAATAATTAATAATAATTAATATAATATAATTAATAAAAGCGAAACTAGTTGTAAATTATTATTTAAATTAATAATGATATCTCAAATCTGAATTCAGTTTAACAACCGAATTTATAAACCGCAGAAATTACATTTGCTATAAAGATAAAGTTTTTATAGAAATTGACAGCTATGCAATTAGACAATTTATTATAGCCTATAATTTATAGGAGTATACATTTCCGAAAAAATGCAAAGTTTGTTATTTATACATGTATGTATACCATAATCGAACTGGTTTCAATAAAAAAAATATATAGAACAGAGAAATATTTCGTATATTTGTTATTTTTACTTGTAGTGCTGATTTTCGCCTACGCACTTTTCATTAAAAGATAGGCATTTTAAAAAATGTCGACCAAAAATTTTGTCGACCCAAAATGTATACTCCTTTATTATATGATATAAAAAGTTATATAATTTATATCATGATTTATCAAAATACCTGATTTGATAACGTAAATTTCCATTTCTGTATGAGAAAAAAGACTTTTCAATGAAACTTTTTGAACAGCTATTTTTTGGCTCTTCTGATCAAACAGAGATTTCCACAAATAGTTATAGAAGCCCGTGTTTCAGTTAACACAGGCGCGTTCGTAAGAACCGACAAAATTATCCATGACATAACTTCCACTCTTATTAATACTTTTAAAGAAGAAATTGATGCAAAATTCATTTATTTGGTGGGTACAAATGTCATTTTTCCTGCTTTGCTTTTTCTTTCAATTGGCATTCTTTTGTTTCGTGTTTTTTGTTTCAAGAAATAAAATTTCACTTAATTTCAGCATCAGAAAACGTTTTTTAATAAATATAACATAACCTTACAAACTGATAATAAGTTTTCAAACTTATTCTGACAAATTGAGGGGATCTCTTAATTAAGCTGAAAAACTTTCAAAAGTTCACTGATAATTTATTCTTTTGCTAACATTAACGTTAACATTCAATTTCGAAAATGATACTAAAATCAAAACGTTGAAAAACCGCCTGAGTTTCGAGTGGCGTCGAAACGAAAAGTGGTACGTTGGACTACATCCTAAATAGACATCCTATATAGACATCCTATATAGACTACAATAAAGTGGCTTTCAGACTCAGAAATTCAGAGCCGTTATATAGAGAATTTAAAATGTGATCCAATGATACTATTTTTTGAAAAATCGGATAAATTATTATATTTTAGCCTGAGGCATTTTTAACGATCCACTTTGGTTTCGACATCCCTTTAACTCACGCGGTACAAAAATCGGTTTTTGAAATATTAAAAAAAAATTATAAAAATGCAATAATGTAGATTTGGGAACGAATATTTATATTTGTTAATATATTTTCACATATATTTTATTTCATAACTAAATGAATTGCAAAGTAAAAACAAATCATAAAAAACTCAATATAAATTTGAAAATCAGCATCGTGAAAACCATCCGTATTTGAAATTTGTTTGAGCTAGTTCCACTTGACGCTCTCTTTGATCTCTCATATTTTTTTATTCCTCTGTATTTGACATCAAGAAATTCTCCACATAAGAAAATAACTTCACAGTCTCTCTTGAGTCTTTGAATTTCTCCATTGGATAAACCACATTTACCGCGGTCTTTATATCCGCTTTTTATAAAGTGAAAATTTCAAATCCTAATGCATTTTTTAATAAGAATATTACTCATTATCTTCAGGTATTTCTTTAACTGAAACAAATAACATCATGAGTACGTTTGCTTTGAAAAACAATTTCAAAGGAGATTATGTTACTTTCTGTATTCATTTAAAGAAATGAAAACCTTTAGGTTGATGATTCGTTTGACCATGTGGATTTCAAAACTTAATTTGACAAAAGCATTTCCTGTGGTTACTGTCTGTTAGGACAGTTTAGATTTTCCCAGATTGTTTTTAGAATTTTTTTTCAAATTGTCTTTAGCACTTTGAAAAACCGTCAAAACGGCAGTTTTCATACATTTATCTCTGAAAATGGTAATTTTCAAAATTGTCATTATTTGCCAAAATTCTCCTTATATTTTCAAATTTGTCCTTATATCACTTAAAGGCGATGGCATAAACCCGGCATCCTGGAGTCAATGTAACTTACGAAAATAGTAAGTCAGTATATTTTTTCATGCTTATTATAGTTAGCTGAACCTATTTGAATATGTTTCAGCTTCATTAAATTATTTTTATCCATTTTAGGAAATATTTAAGTTCGGGTTTTCATCTTTGAAATCGTAAAAATTTGAAAAAAAATCGAAGCATTATGAAAATTTTCCGCATTTGTGTCAAAAATTTTTTTGGTTTCAATAACTGAAATCTGTGGATAAAAACCAGAAAAATAGACACTTTAACTTTTTCATGGATTTCTACATATTTTCTGACCGCTGTTTGAAAAATCATAAAATTTTTATTTTTCAATTTTTATCGACTTTTACAGAAAAATTATGAAAATTTTCCCCAAATCAAGTCCAAAATTTTTTATTCGTAGTTTTTTAACTCTCCATAAAAAATCATGCAGAATCACATATTAAATGTTTTGGCATCTACAATTATGTATTAAATCGCCGTATGTCAACTAATCGGTAGGTCGCGCGATTATCATTTTGAAACTGTTGATGAAATTTTTAACACTTGACTGTGCATTCGATTTTTTTTTTCGATAATAATATAACTTTATTTCAAAGATTTTTGTTAATTAGTGCGATTTGGCACTGAATCTTTTAGAATTTTATGGTTGTGAAAATCCTCAATAAAATGGTGGGTGTAATAAGCGCCATTTTGTTTAATAGTCAGGACATTTTTTAATATCAGAACGCAATTTAAGGTCAATTTTTATCTCAAAAAAAGCTGCTTTTCTCTACTTTTTGCCAATTTTTACCCTTTTTCATGGAAAAAAAGCTTTGATATTTAATAAATTTTCGACTGTGCAGAGTTATTAGGAAGCTAATTAGCGGAGTACGCCCGACAATGTCTGAAGTTTATTAATATCGTCTTTAAAAAATTTCTATAGTCGGGTTAAGTTGGAAATTAATGCACGGTGAAAAGTGTTTTTTTTGTTTTTTTAACTATAGTTAGTTATGTTAAGAAAATAAAAATGTTGAACGTATGTAAGATGAACGCTTTTATTGGAGATAAAAAGTAAACAAATAAATTTCCACATTTTTTACTTTCATATATTGCTCTGAAAAATGTACCAATCTGCTGGACTTATGCCACTCCCTTAAACACTTAAAACTTTGAAGTTCAAAGAGGTGTTTGATAAAAATCTATGAAACCCGCAATTAACCCTCCGAAGCATATTAAAAAAGTTCCGCCGAGGCACGATAGCCTTTCAGGAGGCTATACTTTGAGCGTTGTCTACAGAAAACTCTTATGAGATCAACCTTCAATGTTTCTTTAATAATCAAGTTGATGAGTTAAATTTTGAAAAAAAAATATATATTCTAGAAATTTTATGTTTAATTCTAGAAAAAACATTTGAAAAGCAAGATTAATTAAACCAGTGATAGTACTCTTGATAGGCTCCAAGAAATGTATGTTTATCTTTATAACTGCGAAGTGCTCTGTTCTACACAATACTTGTGTCTGATTGAGTATATCTGTTGGAAATCAAAAAATTTTTTAGAAAATTTCAAAAATATTCATGAAAAATCACGTTTTTTAGGAAAAAAATTGTTAGTTTTCTCGATTTAATGAAATAATTTGATTATTTTCACAATATTAAGACAATAGGGATAAGAGTACCACTCATGCATGATTTTCACAAATTATTATTTTTTAAAAACATATCATTTTATCCATACTTATATCGAAATGTTCATTGTTTTTTGAGATATGATATAAATGCTTCTTTTAGTAAACTTATTTATTTGTAGAGCTTTCGATTTTTTTATAATCATTTTCGATACAGGTTTTTTTTCGATTAGAAATATTTTGCAGAAACTGCATTAGAGTAATTTCGCATAGATTCGAGACCAACTAATAAATTAGTTTACTAAAAAAAGCATTTATATCGAAATAGATATTTTGAAATTTCAGTCCCAAAAACTTTTTTTTGCTCTTGATATGTCCCGAAGGCTCATTTATCTTGCAAATTGTACTCAAACACTTTCCTAAAAACTGGTTTATTTGAAATTTTAATTCCAAATTTGGATCAAAAGGTATTTTTCCGGAAGTAAAACATAAGCGAAAAATCGTTTTTTCAATCAACTCGTCATGAAATTTGAACCTCGTATCCGAAAAAATTTCAAGAAATATCCTTTAGATTCACCTTGTTGAATTTTAAATGTATCAGAAGGCGAAAGTTTCGGCGATCATTTTTTTCATCATTTTTGGCTGATTGAAAGTGGCTTTAGCCTTTCAAAAAGCTACAGGGTGTAAGGTTTTTTCCCTTCTTTTTTTCAAACTGGTAACACTTGATTTCCGCCGTTTTGATTGGTTGAATCTGAGAAAACTCTTCTGACAACCAATCAAAACGGCGGAAATCAAGTGTAACCAGTTTTGGAAATAAAGAAGGTAAAAACCTTACACCCTGTATATGCCTCGGAGGGTTAAAGTTTTTTTTTGATTGACCCTCTAAATTGTCTTTATAGAGAGACAGACCAAAATCTCAGAGCGTTGTTTTGGCCATATTTCTCCGAAATTTTCCGCATAGAGGGTGTCATTATAAACAGAAACCACAGTATTTTTAAAGAAAATAATGAATTGAAACCCCTGAATGTATATCCCTTTATGACCTTTTGAGGAATCTAAGAGATGTGGGCTGAAAAGAGGAGAAAGCGGCCTCATGAGTGGCTAGAAGGGGTCTTAGGAGTTTTAGGATTGTCTTCTAGAAATGTGGGATATAAAAATGTTGCAGTCATTTTTTTTCTCGAATCTTTTTCTCGGTATTTCAATGTTTAAATTTGATTCATAATTGTTTATTGAATCCTGCAAATTTATGTTTGAATCTTATATTACGAAAGTTAAATGCATTGTTCGCATGATGTGAGAATAATGTGGTCAATTTGAAAATTTCATGCATAACGAGAAGTTCAAATGAAATATTTTTTTCATTCATAAATGGCGTTAGACAATCTCAATTCATGAGAGGCCTGCCAATTTTATTTATGAGGGTTAAATCAGTCTGAAAAGGTATCCTGCGCTTAACCCTTGGATGCACAGAACAATTAGAAATGCTCAGGCCACTTTGAATCATTCAAAAATAGTGCAAAAATGTATGACAGTTTTATCCGAAATACCTTTTTAAAATCGGTGCTTCAGATCAAACAAAATATTTCAAAAATTTTTCCCTGATAGGTTCAATTTTATGGCGAGTTGATTGAAAGGCCGTTGTTCGTATGAGTGTAAATTATGATGAAATATTTTTTGACTTGAAAATGGAAAACAAAATTAAAATGAGCCAATTCATACGAAAATTTTTTGAGCTCATTTTGCAAAAAAATTACACTCCAGGAAGTTCTGGGGCGAAAATAATTTTTTATAAGTGAAATTTTAAAATATCTTAATTCGATATTTGTATGGAAACGATAAAATGTTTTGAAAAAATATTAAATTTATGAAAATCATGCCAGAGTGGTACTCTTATACCATATTTGCCTTATTATTGTAAATTACAATTTGTAATAATAATAAAATAATTTCATTTAATCGAGAAAACTCACAATTTTGTTTTGACTGTTAATTGAGTTCTACAATACAGATAAAAAATAGTTCTATTCCTTTTGCTACTTTGGAAAAAATAGCATTTGTTATGACGTTTCTCTCAGTAATCCCTTTTAATATAGATAAAGGCTATCTGTATGGATCATTAACAACTTGCAAGGACATATTTGAGGAAGTAATAAACCGTTTTGTGTGTGGACTGAATCGAAATAAACATTTAAATTTGATGATTTAATTGACTCGCATGTAGTTTATACTTTGCAAGATAAAGACATGTTTATTTTATTTAGTTCAGTAATGCAAGTTAGAATAACTTGAGAATAAAGAAGAAGAGAATTCAGTATTAAGTTAACAGTTGATTTAGGATTTTGAATACTGCGAAAAAAAACCCAGAATATTTTATATAAATGAAATATATCCCTTATTACACTTCGCTTAGAATGCGTAGCAACTACTCCTTTTAATTTTTTTGTACTGATTGTTAAATTTTGAAAATTTCCAACCATAAAAATCGAAATGTCATATGTCGAACGAATCGCCATACAATATAAAACACAGGATCAAGTGGATATTATTGAAAAACAAGTGCTTTCCAGATGAAACTTTGTACATTCGATCCTGACAAATTTTGACTCTTAAAATATAACAAATTCCGAGAATATGATTAGGTTTTGCTTAAGGGTATGGACCATACCGTATGGTGGTTCCTACATTTTGCGCGTTATTATGTCATAAAAATGCACCAAATCAATCGTTTGTGTTTTAAAAGCACAAAACAACGCAATAAGAACAAAAAAATTTCGAAATTTTTGCGTTTTTCGATTATTCTAAGTATTTTTCTCAAAATTATGTTCAAAAATAACGTTTGTGTCAATTTAACCACTAAAACTTCAAATATCAGGTTGACGTAAGCCAACTTTCTCTTCAGTGTTCCTCAGCTTTCTTTTGAGCCTACTTTCGAAAAATCGAAGCACATTTTTTTCGGAAATTTTTCACGTGACCTTGAAAAATTCATATTTTTTGTTTGGGTCGAAATTTGACAAAAACGCCCCAATGAAAGTTTCTGTTTGTTTAGAGCTAGCTTTTGCAAAATTTGAGTAAATTTTTGAAATTTAACCTAGGAGGAGATAGATTTCCGATTAAAAAAGTCCAAAAACCGGTATTTTGGACCGGTTTTTTTACGTATTCGAGAATAAATATAGCACTTATCAACAAAAGCTTACCAGCAAAAGTTTTGTTACTAATATACAGGTTTATGTTAAAATTAGGTTTATTTCAAAATGTTAACCTCAGAGGAGTAAGAATTTCCGTTTTGGCTTAGGTGGCTCTTGTGCCGCTTATGTGTGAAGAAGTGTGGTCATACAAAAGTTTTGACAAATTTTTTCGCAAGTTGAAGGCTAGTTCTACAAACTGGGTAATTTGAATTATATCCTCAAGGCCGCTGTTCGGCTAATATTTTATCGAGAATTGTCAATAGCGAACCACCATATCCTTAAATTGAAGTCGATTTCATCGGCTGATTTCAGAGTCAGGTTTTCAATTAGCTACTAGTATACCGCGTTGTTTGTTTATTTCAAATAGTCACGATTTGTCCGTTAAAGGCCCTCTGAGACCCTCTGAGGGCTGCCCTCAATTTATTCATCGAACAAGTTTTGCGAACCCATGAATGTGCGTAAGTTGGATAATGAATCGTATTATGTCACTGTTTCGGAAAGGTTATTATGACGCATTTCATGTTTTCAAAGAAATAACAGCATAAAGTCCATATAGTCCATACAGACCATATCTATTACGGGGCCCTGCGGTCACTTTTTGCCACTTTTTCAGCCAAATTTTTTATATAATTCAGCTTTTGAAAACGACGCATCCGATTAAGTTTTTTGATAGCTCAAACTGAGCACAAATATCTAGTGGATAATACAATAATAGTAAATAGGTCAAAATCGGACCATGTTTAGTTTTTTTCCGAGATTACTGAAATAGTTTAATTGTAAGTTTTAGTTAAAAAAATTAGAAACAATGGCCTGATTCGGACTATTTTGTTTCAATTTATTTTTCTTCAAATATTTGTGCTGAGTTTGAGCTACCCAATAACTCAATCGGTTAAGTCTTTTTCAAACGCCGAATTAAATAAAAAATTTGGCTGAAAAGTGGCAAAAAGTGACCGCAGGGCCCCGTAATTTATATATCAAGGAAAAATTATGTATGAAGTTTTTCAATATTTGAGTGTTATGGAAGCTAAAAAAGACTTAGTTCAATCTTAGAATATAATTGAAAATCAGCGTCATGAAAACAATCCACATTTGAAATTTGTTTAATCTTGTTCCGCTTGAAGCTCTCCTTGTTTTGCTATATTTTTTTATTCCCTGGTTTTTGACATCCAGAAACTCTCCACATAAGGTTATAAAATTGCAGTCTTTATTAATTCTTGAAACTTCTTCATTTGATATCTCACACTTTCCGCGGTCCTCAAATCCGTCTGTAATGGAGTGAAAAACAGATAATTATGAGTTGAGAATTAAATAACAAGAAAAAAATGAGACAAACGTTAATTATTGTTTTTGGTCAAGATTTGTCGTGCCATGAGAGATTTTGTTGAAACCGTTTTGATCTGCCGAGCTAAATCAATGATTGAAGTATAATATTATAATACTATCTGCAAAACTTTTAACGTCAGCATTAATTATTAAGATTTTGTGCATGCGACCTTATAAAAAAAAATTTCAAGGAAAATTTTTTAAGTGAAAAGCAATTATTTAGGCTTTCCAAGGCATTTACAATTTAGAATTAAAAGCATCGCGCTTCAGCAAATTGTATCAAAAAAAAGTATTAATAATTTTATTTTTGAAATTAAAGTTTGAATTTGAAACTTTCAAATGTTAATTTCTGAACTTAAAAATTTTCCTTGAAAATTTAAATGCGCTAATTGACTTGTTCGTTGGGGATATGGTTTTACCTAAGGGTATTATCTTATGTAGCAAACCGGCTATGCAACATGGCACATGCAGCATGTTACATGCTTCACCTATGTTTATGTTTATACTCGCCAGCACTATAAACAAAACTAAGAGTGCCGCATTAATATTAATGTGTCTGATAGACAACTTAAATTTAAAATATCATGTTTAGCTTTTTAGACTTATAAATTTAGTCTTGAAACTTTGTGAAAAATAAGAAATTACGACAATAAATTCGATTAGGCAATTCAAAATTGACCCCCAACGCGGAAAAAGTTTTCGTCTTAAAAAATTTTAAAAGTTCTTTAAAATTCACATTTTTTTTAAGATTTTAAGCAAAGAAAATTCAATAAGAAAAATTAATTTGGTATTAAATGGAACATCCTTATAACAGTACAAATCCATCAAATTCATCAATTAGTTGACCTTTGACGGAAGAACCTACCTTATGTGACATAAGGTAGGTTCTTCCGTCAAAGGTCAACGAACTGATAAATTTGATGGATTTATACTGTTATAAGGATTTTCCAGTTAATATCTAAGTTATATCTTTTTATTACCGGGAAAAATTTGAGGAAGAGCGGGGAGAATTATCCAAAATTCTTAAAAGATTCTCCCCAACCATCCTTTAGTTTTCAAAAGAAAAAATCAGAACTGTATCTGATGAGTCAGTGACTTTTACCAAACTTAAAGCAAAAATTACCCCTTTTTTTTGCAAAAAACATAATAAAATTCTCGGTGGTAATTTAAAATTTAAAAAAAACTCCGTTGCTTGTAAAGTTTGATTTTTTCCAAACTTTTTAAAAATATCCTATGTGCCTGTTTCTAACTAATATCGTTTTACCAACGGAACTCCATCTCAAAAACGTTTTATATCTGTATAGCGCGAGTTGGAATCCCACTTAGGTTTTCTAAGTGATTGTTTTGGTGATTGTTTGAGTGATAACACACCGATCAAATTAAGCGGTCCCAATATCAAGCACCTTTGCCTATAATCATACTCAAGACAGTCACTAAGACACATTAGTGGGATCGAGATAGATCTATTGTGCGTGCTCAAATCCCACTAATGTTGTCTTAGTCACTGCCTTGATTATGATTATAGGCAAGGGTGCTTGATATTGGAACCGCTTAATTGAATCGGTGCGTAATAACTCAAACAATCACTAAGAAAATCACTTTGACAACATAAGTGGGATTCGAACTCGCGCTAGAGAGATAGTAAACGTTTTTGAGATGGAGTTCCGTTGGTAAAAGGATATATAAGGTTTATAAGAAACCAGCTTTCCCTTCAAAACTCGGTATAATAATTTCAAATAGATTTTTTCGTATTTTCACCTTTATCTAGCATCATTTGTATAGCATCGCATTGTGAGATCAGTGGATATGTTGGATAGTAAAATTTTGCATACATATTTTTTTCTCGACTCTCGGTATTTCAATTCTAAACAGTTTAATTTAAATTTTTGATGAAATTCAGCAAAGCTGGACATGATTTTGTGGGTGAAATAGCCTAAAGCATAATAAGGTCAGTCGCGTGTGGCCATAATGAAACGCATGAGTTATCACATAATTCACATTTGTATCAACAATGATCAGTCAACCTAAACCTTTTTTGAGTATGTTGGATATACCTATCAAATTTAACGATAAAAACAAATTGCCAAGAAAAGCAAAAAAATCTGACGAATATTTAAAATCTGAGAAGATGGCCCTTTATCAGTAAAAAAGTCAAATTATACATATGTAGTATCAATCGTATTGTACCATTCACTTAAAACGGGCCCTCCTTCCGGATTTGAGCATAAAATTGTGGCAATAAATATTAGGTTTCCGATCAAAATGTCTCATAAGCAGGGGTCAGCACAATTGGATCGAATCGGAAAAATTGATCTGATCCGATCCACTTTTTATGAGAGGGCTATCGATCCGATCCGATACAATTTTTCTGGCGGGTCAACCGATCCGATCCAATTTTTTTTTTCGAATGTGCCGACCACTGCTCATAAGAACGAACAACTAGAATATACTATTGTATAACTGAAAATTGAGAAAAATTTTCATCAATTAAAAATTTTTTTGCGCTTTTAGTACATACGAACTAAAATTATACTAATAATAATTGGGAAATGTCTTGCCTGATAATATCTACTTTATTTTCAAGTAAAAAAGCCCGACAGAATTTAAGATTATCGTTCACCAGTGATGTTGAATATAAAAAAGGGGATTGAGTATAAATTTTGCGATACTTGAATTAACCACATTCATGATTTAAACCAAATTCACCCTATTGACCTAAAGGGAGAATTTTCAGCAAACGTTTTTGGCTGACACTTCCCCCCATGAGAGAAACTGAGTTGGTGCTCTTCGAGTACACCCATTTGAGTACAAAAAGAAGGGTCGTGCTTTTCGTATCCGAATGGGTCTAAATTAAAAATACGAAATGTAGAGTGCATCGTCATGTCAACAATATAAATAGGCTGACCAATCAAACTTAAAATCAAATCTCATTGGTCAAATTTTACTTTCGACAAAATATTTAACGCTCGTGCTCTTCGTACCCAAATTATTAAAAAAAAACCTAGGGTATTAATATTACGTACAGAAAAAGACAATTGCTCAACTTGAGTACAAAAAGCTCAACCACAAAAGCTACAGAAACTCACGTATATTATGCCCTCGGAAAAAGCTAGATCAAAGCTCTCTCGAAACTTTCTCTAATTTTCTTTAGTAAAAACCATAAAAAAATGGATGCTCATGTTTGAATTAAATGTCCGTTAATTTATTTTGTTATTAAATAATAGGCACAATGTAGATAATTCGGTGATGTGACAGTCTGACTCTTAGTTATGAATTTTTCAGAAAAATATTCGCTCACATTTTGCATTTATAATGCAATAAAGCAATCAAAACATTGCTGAACTATAAATAATTGGAAAAAAAACTTTCTCAACATGTAATTTTGAATGCAGAGGGTGACAATAACCAAAAACTGAAAATAAGCTAAAAAAATTAAAACAAAATGTTAGTCTTTAATTTTCGAAATTGAAAACTGACGTATCCGCCGTCAACATACGAACAAGCTGAAATCTGGCTACCAGATTCTGGTATAGTTACTTATTTAGACGAAATTTGGCACATATGAAAAATTAGAAAATGTTTATCATTTTTAACACCTAACCCTCAGAATATTTTATAATTGAATTTATTTTAAAAAAACTATAAATATAATCAATTTGTCTGAAATAATCCAAAAAACTTAACAAATTTTTTGTCAAAAATAAGCTTGAATAAATTCTATACCAGATGAGCAAATCAAACCGAAACCCATTTTGGACTCTGTGAAACAAATACAATACGAACCAGGAGTAGGCCAAGTTGTCTGCTAGCAATGCGCGTCACCCATTGGCCGGTTATACAAAACAAATAGCCACGCTCACGCCAGAAAGTCGCTGAATGCAACCTATTTCCTACATGTATTTGTATTGTTTAAAGACTAGGGCCCCACTATTTATGAAGCCCAGCTTTGAATAATTTCTATTTAAAAACAATTTATACTGTATATTATATTTTTTCACAACCAAAGTCTCTCAGTAGTTAATTAAGTGTCCCACTGTTCACATTTGGGTTTTGGAACTACTCATCCGATTGAGTTCATAGCTTGTGCAACATTTTCACAAGTATTCAGAAAGGAATTAAAAAAATACTGCTGAATCGGACCATTTTGGCTAAGTTTTTTCTCAAATCGGATGAGACGTTTACACCTTTTAAACAACTAAGTACCAGTTACTTGTCTACACTATACTAAATTATATATTTCGTAAAACTCATGCAACTAAATCTATTTGAAAGTGCATTCTCTTTCAAAAACTCTTGTGATCGGAAGTTTTTCCGAAACCTTTGTTCTTTATAATTTGTCGATAGGCATAATGTCATAAAACGGTTTTTTGGTGGATAACCAAATTGAATGCAACACGAGAAGGCCAAATTCAACATAAAATTTTTTAATTTTCTACTCTCTGGAAATAGCTTTTAAACAAATCCGATCCCTTTAAATAATAAAAAAAACCTCAACAATTCACTTTTATCTAAGGATCGCAAGCGAAATGGAGAATTCTACGTTTTTATTTTTGAGTTATTTTCATCTACATAAAGTTATAAACTTCATAAACTTTATAAAACTCATAAAATTCAACTACATAAACAAGTCAAATAAGTTGCACCAGATTAGGCAGAATTGAGATGTTCAATTTTTGCGGAATTTTATCAGCGGAACAATTTTCTCGCCATTTTGCTTCTAAATTTGTAAATTTTACTTTTTCGCCATTAAGCCTGCCCTTTTTTATCTTATTATTAGGGACCGCGTTCTTCCGACACGGATTTAAAAAATAGGATGACTTTTTTAAAAAATTAGGCTTTTAAAAAAACAATTTGAACAAAATGCAATCTTCATATTATTAAGCGGTCCTTACTTATCTTTTTTGTCTGACTTATAGTCAGTGGGTATCAGTGCGCATTTTATGATATTTACAGAAAAACTTCCAAATAATTAAAATATTATCTCTGTACGATTTTTAAATTTCACTTTGAAAACAGTTCATGAAAATGATTAAATGATGAATTTCAATGATGTACTATGAATCATAGTTTTTTAGACTAAAACACCCTCATAGTCTATGATCTACAATTTGTCTTAGAATTATTAATAAATTACCTCTTGTTGTCACCAAAAAAAGACGATTAATTTTCTGTTTAATGAATCTCGATCATTTCCCAAAAAGTTGCAAAAAATAAAGATTATTATCCTATTTGATCCATTAATATTATTGGGATAGTATATATTGGAGGTGTTATATTTGCATTTATGGTGAAAGATCATTTTTGTGGTTTTTTCAATTTAAATAAACAGTCTTAGTTATATTCAATCCCGATTCGAAGTTAGAATTTGAAAATATCGATCAGGAATGGGAATATTGACCTTTTTGTTTTTTTGCATTTTCTAGATTCTAGTAAAATCATTCTACTCAAATTCCGACTTATTTTATTTTCTGCAGAAAAAAATTACTTTTGAAAAAATTTTAAACTTTTTTTATTATAAGTAGGCCTCCCGAGAAAAAAATCAGCACTTGAAAACGTCCTATGAGTTTGAAAATTTCAGATCAAGGACAGTTTTTGGCGCTGAAAATGTTGGTCGAAATGTTTTGCTCCGACCACTTCAAAATATCCCAGTTTCCCTTGAACACTCTTCGAGGGGGTAGCGGTCGTACTCTTCTTAGGATACTTTTGGCTGTACAAACATCACGGCATTGTTAGGGAACACTCAGAAAGCATAAACTTATTGAGAAAAACGAAAAAAAATTCCACCAGGAAATCTCAAAATCTCAAATAGCTGTTTGCAGATTTTCTTCTCGGCTTCACCCAAGCTTCAATTTGATGGTACTTTCGACTAAGCCGAAGGCTTTAATTTTTCCGAGTTTTCACTTCCGGTTTACTAAATACGGTTTTACTAAAATTGAGCAAAAAATTTTAAAATTTTGTTTTCGTCAAAAAACCCGAAACATATTTTTCGTCTAATTAGGCTTTTCAAGAGTGAAAACCTTGAAATAAGTACGGATTTTAAATTTGATTTGGTTGTTCTAGAACTCGCTGCATGGTGGTCATCAGGGTCACTCAAAAATAAATCTGATAAATTATGTCTGTAGATTAAAGATAGATCTACCAAATGGCTATTCTCAAAAGTTTTGAATCAGCTTAGTATTCTGGTATAGTGGAGTACAAAAGTACCATTTTGCTTCCGCTACCCCCTTTACTAAACCGGGGCACTTGTCCAATATTATAGTTTTTTATCATTTTTGGCTTCTGAAACTCTGGAGCTGGATAGCCTGTATATTTTTCAACTGAATATTTTGCAAAATAATATAGAAACGATGGACAATGCCAATATAAGGATACAAAATTAATTTCTATATCCCCTGGGCGCTTGCGACTGCCTTATTTTGATTTAATAGCCTGTAATCTCAGTTAGAATTTCTTCTAAATTTATAACTTTTATAGGGGTCTCACAATAATGATTGGCAAGTTTAGATGGATGAAAAGCCCTCAATTGACAGATAGTGACTATTTGAATGATACAAACAACGCAGAATACTAGCACCCACTCAAAATCATGTATCGCAGAATAGGCCAATTTTAATACACGAAACTGGTCAAGTATAATCAACTTTTGAATTCTTGGTTTTTATTCTTTTCGGAAGATCATTTATCCTATTCCCAACGGAACTCCACCTTCAAAACGTTTACTATCTCTAAAGTGCGTGTTCGAATTCCACTAATGTTGTCTTACTATATTGGGCCGCTAAATTTGATCGGTGTGTTGATCGGTGTGTTATCACTCAAGCAATCACTAAGACAATCACCTAGCCAACATCAGTGGGATTTGCTATAGAGATAGTTAACGTTTTTAAGATGGGGTTCCGTTGGGAAAATGATATATTGTCTATGAACTCATTTTTAATTTAATTTAAATTCGTTTCTAACAAAATATGATCAGAATTTCGATACAGGAAACTTGAATCAAAAATGACAAATATAAATTTGTTTTATGTTTTTCAAAATGTCCGGTTTTTGAATCCCAGGAGTTTGATTAAGCGATTTACAACTTTAAGT
>SCLH01000284.1:237194-261161 GCA_004367855.1 Oikopleura vanhoeffeni | reverse complement strand
ACATAGAACTCTCGAGCGCCTCAAGTGAAGAGATATAAAGTACAAGTTGTATTTCATAAACATATAATTTGTCATAAATTGACCAAAATTCTCGGAAATTATTTAACTATTACCGAATAAATCCGAGGTACCATATTTGAAATTTTGTCTAGTTTATACCGTTTGAGGATGTCTTTTTTATCCCTGGCTCCTTCATCGTATGCTTTTCGTACAAAATCCCTGTTAAACGGTCAGAAACTATTTTCAATCAAAGTAAATTATTCTTTAAATGGGCTTAAAGGGGTGGCATTAAGCGAGCTTAAAGGGGTGGCATAGATCTAGAAGATTTATTATTACCTTCAATAAAAGTGTTAACTTTTCCCAATGCTTATATTTTTAATCTCTTACACATACCAGAGTACTGTAAGAATATGGAAGTCGTCTTTAATGGGAAACTACATTTTTTTTTTTTTTTTTTTTTTTTTCTAACTAAACGCCGATGTGAGAATTGTTTTTTAAGAACAATATTAAAAAACTTGCAAGACATTTTCAAGTGTTATCGCTTAAAAAAGTTGCAAAAATTTTGTCTGCACAATTAAAAAATCCTTAATATGTAAGCTTTTCCATGAAAAAATGACCAAAAATAGAGTAAACCAGCTTTTTTTCAGAATAATATATTGGTTGACGCGAACGATAATAAGCCAAAAAAAAATAACTAATTATTTTCGTATGTTACATTTATCAGTCGCCGAGTAAATGCCAACTTCCATAAATTATTCCAAAATCTTTCTAGAATGCCACTCATGATTGAAAACCTTGTCTTACACGACTAAAATTTAACAATTTAAAATAATTTGAATTAATGAAATAGTTGTGACTGTCCCTTAACTCCGTAGTGTCTTTTTTGCACATAATGGTGCAAGGGCCTTTAATCGCAATTTAGGACCCTTAATCCAGTATGAATAAAATTTACAAAGGATCGATCAACGATTTGAAATAATTGACTGTTGGTGGCGTTTTTTTCGAACATTTTTACTGTAAATTACAGTACTTATTTTTTCAAAAAAATTTAAATCAGTCAAGAAAAGCCTTTGAAGCGGAACCACCAAAAAAAAATCTAAGAACTTTTTCCCATTACAACCATAGCCCCAAAGTGATCACGTGACCGTATATTCAGGAATAAGGTTTACCAATAGTACTGTTTTTTTCAAAAATTTACTTAAATCAATTTTGAAAGAAGTGAAGTGATCTTTAAGAAGTTTTTAAGACTTTTTCCCAATTACACCAAAGAACCTAAAATGATTCACGTGAACCTCAAAATTAGGAAAATAAGGTTTTGATGAAAGTAAAGCAAATAGTGATCAATTAACAGCGGAAAATTTTTGGGCCCAAATCATACAGCCTATTCAAGAGTTTTGAACATAATTATATTTTTCCAACACGTCAGCGTGATCTTATTTTCGAGACATAAGGATTTATTATGACATATTTCAAACCTTTTTTTGCAATTATTTCGTCACGGATTTTATTCGGACTTTGATGAATGAGAAAAATGTCTTAAAAACACTTGAGTTGACCCTGGAATTTTTTTTGACGTAATTTAGTACTTTTTCCAATTACTGGACTATGTTTTTTTTCAAAGTACTCAAATAAACGTGGAAGAAACCCCTTAAAGAATCGTAAACGAATTTTAAGACTTTAATTGCATTACGTATGGCCCTCCGTTAAATAGATCATTTTCTAGAAGTCATAAAATTCCCTAATACTGATTACAGAAAGAAATGGCGTAGGCGAAAAAAAGGAGACAAGAAATCACGGAGAAATAATTATTCAAAAAAAATTTAAGAACTCATTTTACATGAGAATGGTGGAGAAAATCATTCCATTTTTTTGCAGCTTGCAATACCAAATTGGTTGCGGTTTAATATTGAAAATGAAAAGTCAAATTAACCCTAAATTCGTGTTATTTAGCACTTGATTCTGGAGAATCGGCCAAAAATGAGAGAATTTTTTTATTTTCTTCTCAAAATTTGATGACTTTTTTATTATTTTTTTTGACAAATTGGTTTTTATAGACTGTAGAGATTCTTGATAATATCCATTATCATGAAAAATAATATGTTGAAAATGAATGTTCGGTTATAGATGCTCAATTTAAGCGCTGCAACATTAATGGTGCAAAGACACTAACGGGTCCAAGAGATGTCGCCACTACGGGAGTTAACAAATTAACTTCCTTCAATCGACACCCATCAACCGGTTTTTCACAAATATGCGGGTTTGTTTTTGTATGAACAATAACATTTGCATCTGTCCACTTGGTTAAGGGGGTATACGACTCTGATTTAAAAATAAGTCCTTAGAGGCATTAAACATGCTTGAATTGATACGGGGTGATAATTAAGTGACTAAGAACCCAATCATCAAAAAAAATTCGAAATTTTCGGGCATTTTTCGATTTTTTTAGTATTTTTTCAAAAGATGAAGTTAAAAAATAACGTTTGCTCGAATTTGACCAACTAAAACTCAAATATCGCCTTGACGTAAGCCCACTTCTCATCAGTGTTCCACTGGCTTCTTTTGAGTTTCAACTTTCGAAAAAATCGAAGCACTTTTTTTTTCAGAAATTTTTTGAAAATGACCAAAAAATCCATAATTCGAGTTTAGCTGGAAATTGCAAAAAAGGCCCGCCTTAATCTCTTACAAATGTTCTGGAGAATAATTGGTAAAAATTTGAGCCATTTTTTGCAAATATATCTTCAAGAAGGAGATAGATTTTAATCTGAAATGTGAAAAATCGTCGGTTATTTGGCGTTCTAGAAGTCTTCAGTCCGCCGGATGGGTCGATAAAAGCTCGCTTTTAAAAGAATTGGCAGATACTACTGTTACGTGAACTGTGAAAATTTGAGCTCGATTTGATATAACCGTCCTGGGAGGAGATAGATTTTGCAGTTTGGAAAATGTTCACCTTGTTACGATACTGTACTATTGGTGTTATGGTCAAAATAATTTGTGATGTATTTTTCGCAAGATCAAGGATAGATCTACAAAATAAGCATTTTTCGGTTTTTCTCATGAACTGTTAGTTTTCAGTAATATTCACGCTAGAACGTCAAATCAGAGTCGATACCCCTTACACCTGTACCAAATATATTTACATGATGAGGTCACCTCAAATGCGGTGGTCTATGTAAAATTTACAGCGTAAACAAACAACATTTTATCCAAGCCTCGTTTTAACCATTTGGAAAAAAATTTCTCCAATTTTTAATAAAAAAAACATTTTCTTGCCCACATTTCCAATTAAACAGTTGACATATAAAGGCATGCTATCCGTTCCATTTTTTATTGTTGATAATTTCCTGCCGATAAACTGTTCACAGAAACTCCATAAACATAAAATATCTATTAGAAAATAATTTTTCGATTAAATCGTCTCTTTATCGAATATGAGACTTGAAATTATCGGTTAGATTTTAATGATTTTGATTTTTAAGCTCTAAAAGGTACCATTCGAGGCTTTAACCCTAGAGAATTTTGACATTCACCAAATATTGAATCTTGGGTTTAGTGATCAAGAATTGAACTTTTTTAATAAGAATGCGTCATAACTAGAGTTTCGCAAAAAGTCAAATCGAAACCAAAGTTATAAATTAACCGAGTGACCAAAAAATTGGGCACTTAAAAGCGCGCGCTTCAAAGTGACCAATATTTTGGTCACTTAAAGCGCGCGCTTTGAGTGAACCACTTTTTGGCACTTGAAGCGCGTGCCGCTTAAGTGACCAATTTTTGGTCACTTAAAGGACTCTTAATCACTCAAGCAACTCACTAAGACAATCACACTAGCCACATAGTGGGGATTTGCTATAGAGATAGTAAACGTTTTTAAGATGGGTTCCGTTGGGAAAAGGATATATTGTCTGACTCAATTTTAATCTCAATTTAAATTCGTTTCTAACAAAATATGATCAGAATTCGATACAGGAAACTTGACATAACAAAGAAACAAATATAAATTTTGGTTTTATGTTTTCAAAATGTCCCGTTTTTGAATCCAAGGGTTTGATTAAGCATTTAACACTTTAAGTGATATAATCATAAATAATAATTTCACGATAATATGTTAGGCACTGTAAAGTTCGTTATTCAAACTGCATAAAAAATGCCAATTTATACTTCAGAAATTTTAAAAGTTATATAATTAATACAGTATATAAATCTGCCCAGTTTTAAACAGATTTCTAGATTTATTTTTTTCATGACGGAAACTTTTGCCACTGTCGGAATTTTTCAAAACAAATGATTTTCACAGTAAGGTGCCACTTTGAAGAGCTTATTTCGTATAATCTGATTTTTCTGATCTATAAATTTTTCACTTTATTAATCACTTAAAAAACACAGTTAAAAAAGCGGGGAAAGATTTCGTTGAAGGTGTCAAAAATTGAGCTAAAATATTTCATTTTTATTAATTAAGAAATCAGAAAAAACGGTCATTGACCACCGAATTCAATTCATTTTATGGTTTATACGATGTGAACATCAAATCAAAAAATTTAATTCCGCAAAAAATTTGAAAAAAACCGAAAAGTTTTTGGCACATCGTAAGAAACATTTTTTTCAATGAGAGGTTAGAAATTATTGAAATTTCGTGTCGAGACGGCCTTTAACAATTTTGGCAAGTTTTAGTGTAATAAAATTTATTTATTTTGATTGACGAGAGCTCAACCGATTTCTCCAAAATCAGTAGTTCGTTGCAAAATTTGATTAAAAGTAATGACCAGGACAAAGAAACAAACCGAGGGATATTTTTAAAACAAAAAAGTGCCAATCGCAATAATTCGTTAGCCGGTGATTTTAGAAAATAAGTTTGGAAAAAGTTTTACCATAAAGAGCCCATATCCGTATCTGTCAAAATGCACCGACGCCCTCGTAAAATATGTACTTTTGTACTCCCAATTTACCCGAATACAAAACGATGTACAAAACTGCTTTGAAAACTTTGAAGAATAGCTATATGATAGATCTAATCCCTGACAACAAAAAAAAATAATCAGAATAATTTTTGGCCGACCCTGGTGACCACCAATGCAGCGAGTTCTAGCTAGAACACCTTTATCAAAATTTTCAAATTCCTACGCCTCCTGGAGCTCACATACGATTCCACTCAAATTAAGCAGAACCACGGAACAATATTGCCTCGATATTTTAATGCTTCAAAACCGCTCTTATTTCAAGGTTTTGTTCTTCCAATTTCCTACTCTCCTGAGGTTAAATTTCAGAAGCAGTATAAATTTTGTAAAAAAGAAGAAATATGTTCGGTCATTCCAGGGTGTGGGTGACCGATAACTGAAGAGTTATAGAATACTTTTGTGATACATCCTATTTTGTAGGTCATTCTGCAATTTTTCACTTGTGGAGATTTTTTTTTGGTTTTAAGATTTTTTCAAAGAAAAATCGGTTTTTGGATGGGGGTTGAAATTAAAGGTTAAATAAGGTGAAGATAACTTAAGATTCCAGATAACTTTTCGATTACCCTATTTTGTAGAGAATTTGTCACTGGTTTTTAACCTTGCAGAATTTTTTCTGAATTTGATTTTACACATAAAGTAAGGTTTTTTAGAAATTATAGTTCCGAATACCACACAAAAACTAGAAATGTCACAGGTCGTTTCTGAGACTTTGGACAAAACATCGAAAACGAGACCATTGGACGTTAATCCCAGGCTTGCGGTGAATTTGATGCACAAATTAGAAAAATTCTAATATATTTTCAAGGAGTGGTAAGGCTTTTGCGTTTAGGCTCCCAATATAAAGCTCTTTTGACCACTAGGGGCCAATTTTGAAAAAAAAGGGAAGGGCCCCATTTGGTGATTTGCATTTATCATATACAAGTTCAATTGCATATAACATGTAAAAGTGATGAGGAAGATATGAGGAGTAGGCTTTTAAGGCTTTTAGGGAAGCCAACTAAAATTTAAATCTTGAGCGTGAGGTGTATAATCAGATCTCTGAATAGTACTGGCAAATTCCCTAAGAGTTGTCTACTGTTTTGGAAAAAAATAATTTTCCTGCAGCCAGTTCTCAGAAACCTTCACTTAAAAATGTGGAAAAAAGAGCCCTTATCGTCAACCAATTCTTTTATGAAACAGAGAGCATAAACATATCTTGCGCGTCAAATCAGGGCAAATCAAACAGCCAACGTTGAATATCAGCGTTTTCATTAAGACCAAATCCTTAAGTTTTTTTCAGATCTATCTTTTTATATCATAGTCGAAAAACTAAAAAATGTACCGTTTTTTCTGCAAATGACTTTACTTATTGAGAAAATATATATTTTAAATAATACGAAGAAAAAAATAATTTTGATCCCGGAAAATAAATTTTAATATTTGTATTAAACGCAAAATTTGTTCGAAGCTTCAAAATAAATCTAGCTTTGTCAACTATACTATTAAAATACAGGAAGAAAAATAGGATTTTTCAAAAGTTAGCTGGTGGAAAACTACCACCATCTTGAGGTGGGTCGTTGTTCAAATTTTCTGAGCATACCCGTGAAGAGGGTTTAAATTTTGAAAATCTCATTTTTGTAACCGGAAAGTTAGAACTCGAAAATAAAAGTGGTCGGAATTCATTGAATAGTAACTTCAAATTTAAGCTTGGATTGATGCCGAGAAGAAAATCTGCTTAAACAGCTTTTTTTGATAATTTTGAGTTTTTCCTGGCGAAAATTAGGTTTCAATGTTTTAACAAATAAATAACTCAGAAAAAATTCGCAAAAAAATGAAAATTTCGAACATTTTTTGGATTTTTTTTCATTAGGTTCATGGCTTTCTGAGTGTTTCCCTAGCAATGTTCGGTGCTATTTCACAACCCAAAGTACCTAAAAAAAAAAAATACGACCACTAACCTCCCTAAAGGGGGTTAATATCTGGGAGATTATGACATATCACGGTGATATATTCTGAAACTAAAAGCTATAGAAAAACCGAAATGCTTATTGTAGATCTACCTCATCTTGCCCGAAAAAATACACACAATTATTTTTGAATCATTACACACAATAGGTACAGTATCGTAACAAGTGACATTTCTAAACTTCAAAAACTATCTCCGCCCAGACGGTATAAGGTCAAATTGAGCTCAAACTTTTCACAGATCACGTAACGGTGTAATATAAATTTTTAATGAAAGAGCTTTTTGACCGGCGAACTGAACAATTCTAGAACGCCAACTAACCGACGATTTTAGCCAATTTCAGACTTCGAAATCTATTCCTCCGTGGCTATTTTTGCAAAATGGCTCAAATTTTTTATTAAGTATTCCTTAGAAAATATGCCAAGAGTATTGAGAGTTTTTTTTGCAATTTCGAGCTACACTCGAAATATGATTCTTTTTGTTCATTTTCCAGACAAATTTCCCGAGAAAAAAAAGTGCTTCGATTTCTTCGAAAGTAAGGCTCAAAAGAAAGCCAGAGAAACACTGAGAGAAAGTGGCTGACGTCAAGTTGATATTTGAAGTTAAGTGGTCAAATTTGAGCAAACGTTATTCCTAACTTCATCTTTTAAAAATACTTTGAAAAAAATCGCAAAATGCGAAAAAATTTTCGAGGAAATTTTTCTGATGATTGGGTTCTACGTACACTTATTAACAGCAGGGTCCGGCGGATAGGTGAAAGTTTTTCGCTCCAAAACCTCAACCTATTAGCCGGATTTCACCTATTAGCCGAATTTCACCTATTATCCGGATTTCACCAAATCCGGCCGGACGGGCCTGGGAAGAATACGCCTCTGATTGTCATAAAACAAGGTCTAGATTTTATAATTTAGTTAACAGGGTATCAGAGTGAGAATGAAGGACTGATTTTTGCTCCCATTTTTTAATCATAAATGCAAAGTGACGGTTTGAAAACCTCAGAAACTAACCTTCGGATTATTGACTCACCAGTAATTTGAATTAAGCTTCTAACATGCATTTATTTTGATTTAATTCGGCCACAATATATACATAAAATTTCTAACAGCCGAGTTTTTTTATTGGGCCATTTTTTTCTCAGTCGGCTAGACAGCGTTGACTTGAGAAAAAAATGGCCCAAAAAACAAAAGCTAAATTGGGCCATTTTTTTCTCCGGAGAAAAATGGCGCCAATTTTGCTGACACATTGTAAAATGCGTTCTAATATTTGAATAAAATATGTATTTTATTCAATATTATTTTAATATATTATTAACTGAGAGAAATGAGTGGAAAACTTTGAAAATCTGTCGCGAGACAATTTCAACCAAAAAAATAGCAATTATCTGAAATGTTCAAACAATACACGGACTATATCTGTAGTTTTTGTTTGAAAAGAAAGGAAATTTTTATATTATGATTCGTACCAATGCGGAAAATTTAATTTCTGGAAAAATATTTACTTCACTTGATTGGTGAACGTTGCGCGCCTTGGGGTTGAATTATATCGACCAGACTGGAACATTAAATTGTGTCAATGAATACACCACTACAAAGAAATGGTGTAGACTGTGGTTGTCATGCACTTAAATCGCAGAGAATATTTCCAGAAGATGTCTCAACTTTGATTTTCAAACGAAGAAATAAATAGCTATCGTGAAAATTGCCTAATGAAAATATGCGGGATTTATTTGAACAAAAATTGGTCGTGCAAGATTTTTGAGGGCAAATCAAACTGTAGCTAAGATAAAAAGAAAAAACGACAAAATTAATTGACATAGTTTTGTCATTCATAAAAATTCTCAAATATGCTAATATTTTGGCTTTTCGAAAACGCCTTCTTTTTTTAAGTTTTTTCGCTCAAAACTCACCTATAGCCGATTCACCTATTCGCCCACCTATCCGCGGACCCTGTTGTATCACCCCGTATCAATTTGGAGAATTATAAATGCGCATCTTAAGGCCGTTATTTAAAATCAGACAGATATATCCCCTTAAAACTTAACTTAATCCCCTAACTGAACATTGACTTCGCTTTACTAAAATGCTTAAATACGGAGTCGCAACTCCGATTTTAAGGGGGTTGCATGCCTGGCGGTAAGAATGACGCAATTAATCTTTTATTTACCGGTAAGTTATTAATACAATAACAGTTAACGGAAATTACAGGGAAAAAAAAAAAAAAAAAAAAAGAATTTGGCAAAAAAAAAAAAAATTGGCCCAAAATTTTTTTTTTTTGGGGGGCCCGTCCCTTTTAATTTTTAAGAAATCCCTTTTTCTAAAAGTAGCTTACTTTTAAAGAGAATCGCTATGCAACCGAACTTATACCGAAAAGGTAGTTCTGTTAATAGCGCTTATTATAGCTCACATCCGCCAGCTTCGAAAATAAAACATCAGCTGACGGCCATAATATTAACGGTAATAATTGTAACTTATGGCCCGGAAATGGAATGAGACGAAAAATACCTTTTGTCTTTTGTTACCGCTATTATTGCTCTGATNGAAAAAAATTAGTGTCCTAGATTGGAGATTTTTTTCCTTCGAAATGACCAAATTTTTTTCAGAAATTTTTTTTTTCAAAAATTTTCAATTCCAAAAGGTAGCAAATTTTATTCTGGCAACGGCCCTAATTCTGAAAAAATAAGTAAATGGAGTTTTGTATGCTAGAATTCGAAGTTAGTGCTCTAAATGGGCGTTTTAAAAAGTCAGTTTCTGACCACTAGATGGCCAAAAACTTTTTTTTTCTGCCCGGATTCGTTTTTATCTGGGTCCACAACCCCCGTGAGGTCAAAGAATTTGTATCAAATACTGTAGTTCTCTCGTTAGTTTTCCTCGTGCGCTCTCACAGAATGCTCGAAGAAACTCGCAGTGATGTCTTAACAGTGCAATTGTCGAATTCTGTTTTCTTGCAGCTAAAATTGTAAATGTAAATTCTAAATAATGTAAAAAAATATGATAAAAATAACAAAAATTTAAAATAATTGTAGACTGACTAATCATTTATGGAAACCTACTTTCGCAAAAAAATGGTTTCCTTAAATGATAATGGGTTTTCATTAAATGATTATGAGTTTTCATTATAGGGTAATGGGTTTCCATTACATGGCAATTTTTGGCAAAATTTGAAAAGTTGTTTTCAGCCAAAAAATTGAAATTTTTTTGAAAATTTTCGAGTTTTTTTCTAAGTAACATGTTCAGAGATCAATTATAGGGCAGCCGAAACCAACAAACTTTTTAGAATAGTTTTGAGCAAATTAACCACAAAAAACAGAGTTTATTTCACTCAAACATGCCATGTTTTTCAAAAGGGTTTCCATAAATGGTAATGGGTTTCCATAAATAGTAATGGGTTTCCATTAAATGATTATGGGTCTCCATCTAATGGTTATGGGTTTCCATTACAGGGGGTTTCCATTCATGGTAAGGCAGTGTATTACAACACGATGGAAGTACTTAAAACTCCTTGTTTTGACCTTCCTTCCTATACAGTTCGATAGGTAACAGGCTTGTTACACTGAGTGTAATGATGTAAGTTTTCAAAGTTCAATTTTGTATAAACATCGATGTAAATTTACTTTAAGATTAAAAAATACACACAACATTCAATAATAAATCATTTTGATGTGTTTTTGGACAAGATTAGTTTGCTAGTTCAGAATGTTTTCAAAATCAGCAAGTTTTATATTGTCGTTTATTTTGTACTTCAAATAATAAAGCAATAATCATTCTCATATACTTACGCAAATTTACTTTATTCTTGACATTTAACCCTTTTCATAGCTCAGTTTTCTAATATTTGACGATATTAGTTTTTTGTATCAATTTTGGGATAGTATTTGATTAAATCTGAATAAAACATATCATACAAAAGGACGTTCTATTGAAATAATTTTCAAAATTGCTTTAATTGTGCGTTACAGTATCGTTTTGTAGAGAATTTTATTTTATTGAAAAAAATCAAAAAGAGCAAAATGACTTGGAGAAATCATAATAGAAGATGGGACCCATCGGCACAAGGAAAGGGTGCCAGCGCTCAATAAGATATTATAGCTTTATTAGAATACTGAGATAAATTTATTCGTCAATATTTATTTGTACAGTTTTTGATGAATGATAGTTCTGCTTTAAGGTTCCAATTTTTGCAAAAAATATCAAATCGCTGCAAAACTGATTTTAATTGATTCACAGCCAATTGGTTTCTGTTTTTGTCTGGTCAAAAAATCACGTGACCGAATTGATGAGAA
Source organism: Oikopleura vanhoeffeni (assembly GCA_004367855.1). Lineage (NCBI taxonomy): Eukaryota > Metazoa > Chordata > Appendicularia > Copelata > Oikopleuridae > Oikopleura > Oikopleura vanhoeffeni. The sequence continues at coordinate 249,988 of SCLH01000284.1, read as the reverse complement.
ATAAGATATGCTTCAAAAGTCGTGAAATTGAAAACTCACATATTTTTAGGATATTAAATTGACCTTTAATAACGGTGACTTGATTTCTTTTTCACTTTGAAGGAAAAAAAAGGGAAACTTAATAATTCGGTCTCCAAGTGACGGACACGACTAGCAAGCTTCAAAATTTTAAAGACTCTTGTTGATTCTCAAAGGCACATGTAATTTGGCACACGTTAGTTGACTCTCGAAGTTCGCTGCTTTCACAATATGTAACTTAGTTGTTTTTATGAAAAATATCCTTCAAGTACTTAGCTTTGAAGTAAGCGTTAAAATGTCAAATACTTGATTTGGAAACCTCTTGACAACAAGAAATGTGCAAAACCACATTAATTGTTTCAAAAAAAAATATAATATGGTTAATTTTTGTTCATTTTCAGAACCAATCTTGTGTTCACGGATTGGAGTGTTTATTTAAATTTATTATACCATCACATTTTTAAGCTATTGTTAATTTAAATTGTATTAATTTGTCAAAAATTAAAATCAAAATGTCAAAATATCTGAAAAATTATTTGGATAAATTAGTCGAAGAAAATAGACAAAGGTTGGTAACCAATGAACAAGAGCAAATGAAAAATACAGAAAAAGCTTATTCGAAAAACAAAAGAATCGCTTCAGTTCTCAATTATGAACTATATGGGCCTAAAGGTTAGTCAGTTTTGGGCCTTGGGCCGAGTATAACTAATTTTAAGGAATTGAGACTACCAAAAGACTGGTTTTAGATGAATTAGATGATCAACGAGCTATGTTAGAATTTGATCTGAATAGAATGTCTCGAGAAGCTGAGAAAAATGCACTTTTAGCAGAACAAATTAATGCCGAAGCCAGCGGAAATACTATGGTGGTTGGTAGTATTATTGTATGATTTATTGTCAATGTAATTTATGGAGCTTGCTCAGAAAGTCGATATTTTTGTCACTTGTGTGAAACCGAAAGAATAGTATTAAGGAATGATATTTTCTGCCAAAACTTTAATTCAGTTTGCTAAACCGTGGGCAAAAATGTAAAATTAATTATTCATAAATAGATTTATTACAAATTTTTTTTGTATTGATTATCGTGTTTTACTCTTAATCAGATACTTGACCAAAAGGTTCAACCTACTACCTACAGGATGCCTCATTTTTGAAGATAGTTTATATAAATATTCCCACTAAGCGCGCTTTGATTGGCCAGTGATGGAACACAAACAATGGCTTACTTTCAAAACGATCCGATCTTTACCCCCGATCCGTCAAGAAAATTGTTCAAAACTAACAATTTTAATTGACTGGACTGAACATAGTGTACATATTTAAAATTAATACCTGAATAGTATTCAGTAATTACAGAGATTCTTTAGTAAGTACTTTTAGTAAGTACTTAAGTAATTTTATATAATATTCGAAAAATATTTTTTGCAACGTTTTGCTCTCGCACCTTTGAGAAAAATTTTTAAAAACGTTAGTTTCCACATCAATAAAAAATTAGATCTAGAATTTTCAAAGCGTGCAAAAAAAGTCTTCGCTAAACTAAATATATTTTTAAGTCATCATCAAATCATGAAAACTATCGTGTTTTTTTGCGGGAGAAAAAACTTTAAATTTATTTATATTTCATAATTATTATGAAATTGTTGCTTTCTGACTAAGAATGGGAAATGCAATTTAAAAACATAAATTAACTGAAGTACATTTTCGGTAATCATTTTTGTCAAGGTTCTGATGAAGGATGAAACTCGAAAATATATACAAAAAATATCAACTTATAAATTAAACAAAAATATTGTGTCATACCGAACAATAACAACAAACAAAATTATTAAGTCATAATTTACTAGCTGGCTTCATAATTAACATTGACTTCAAGTTAAGATAGGCACGGCAAAATAAAGTTACGGTATATATGGGCTTACATTTTTGTGAAGGATTCTCTTTGAAAAATGATGTACTACCCCCTCAATCTAAAACGAGAATACAGAGATCATTGGCTCTGCAGGACCCTGATTGGCTCAATTGGTTAATCAATCACAGCCACATAGAGGGCTATGAGTCACTTTTTGGTTAATTGACAGAAAAATTTGAGGGGGGCCGTACAAACACAACTTTTTTTAAAACAGCCTGCAACCCTCTCAAATTCCACAAACCGTTTTTTAAATCGCAAATCTTCTGGCTTGAAATTTTCGAAATAAATTCAGAAATAGTTTCAAGCCAAATGATAGACAATTTTTTTTGAAAAATGCTGATTTTTGGAAGACGGGACATAATTTTTTTCCAAAATTTTTTCTGTGTAAATTTCAGCACAGAAACTAAAAGTGGTCCGAAAATAAATAAAATTGGAGCTGATTGATTTTTGCCGTGCCTACCTTACTTGAATAATATTGGAGATTTTTTCAACCTGTAATATATCCTAAAATATCTTATAGTTAACCATTCGTCAAAATATGTTAATAAAACGCTTCAATAACGGGCGTGAAAATGGCAAACGAAATTTACGAGTAACATCGGTATTATAACCAGACCAATTTTTTAAGGAGATTCAATAAAAACAACTTAATGAATGCACTCACATAAAATTAATTTTATTTTTTAAAAAAATCTGCGGCCAATATATTTTTTAACTTTTAAATCACTGATTTAGAATCTTTACGTTAAATTTTATAGAGCGATAATTTGGAAAATGATGTAGACACCGAGCATTTATTCGAAGACGCGCAATTTGAAATTATGGAAGACGAAAGAGAAAAAACTAAGAAAAATAAATTATTGGGCGACTTTGGTAAAAATTTTTATGGTTATGTAAGGTTAGTGAACTAATGTTTCTGAAAGTTCAATTCGAGCGCTATATACTCATTTGAAAGTGAGTATTGATACATATAAAGGTTCCCTGCAAGAGTTCTGATTGACGTTTCTCGCAGAAAACTTTTCACTGAGTTTTTGACCCATAAGATTTGAAATGAAAAAAATTAAAAGCATTTGGAGTTAAAAGTACCAACTTCGATCTTAAATTTTTGATAACATATTGATTTTGTTAATAATTTAATTTCACTCGAAAAACTGCTCAAAAATTGATTTAACTGATATCCCTCTTATTTTTTGTTTTAAATGTTTTAAAATTTTAGAACACATTTAAAATAAAAAAAAAAATTCTGGACTTCGAGACACAAGATTTGAAAAGGGTTCAAAATAATTTAAGTCAGGCGTTGAAATTATTGCAATGCGTAAATTTAAAATTTCCATGTAAGGTGTTGGAGGAATAGCCTCTCTGGTGAGCCTCCTAAATTGACGGTTCTGATACATACATCTAGCAGACTGACCTGAACAACTTTTGAAAACATTTATGTAATTTAAAAATTTCAAAAACGCTGTTATGAGGTCATTTAAAATCCGTTTTGAATATACGTAACTGTGGAATAATTATAACTTTTTTCATCGAAAGGTAAAAGCTTATTTTCTTGAATAATCAAGCACTATTTTTGTCTTGATGCATAAATTCAAAAAATGGCTCCAGACGACTTCCGTTTTCATATATCCCTTCATCACACTTTTGTAAATATCCCGGCCATGATCAGCAAACTTATTGTGTTTTCAAATAGTAGAGCGGGATATTCACAAAAGTGTGATAAAGGGATATCAAAGCAAAACGTCAAATAACAGACAAAACTGATGATAACGAAGAGTAGGCTTTTAAGTGTTTCTGGGACGCCATAAAACATACAAACTTGTCTATTATCGGCACCCACTTCCTTGAGATAGGATTAGATACCCAAATTTAAGTTTTATTCCAATTTTAGTCGTCCTGGAGATAATTCGTCAAGTCTGAGTGAAAAAAAGATTAAGAAAGAATATAGTAAAATCAACCAATATTACCAACAAAGTAATATTAAAAGAACAAATCCAAGGATTAAGAAACTATTGCAGAATGAAAAACTCAAGCAATCTGATGTTTTACAAAATGATATAAAAGTGTTTATCAGCAGAAAAAATCCGACGTTTGATTCATTTCTGGGTCAAGATGCTCTCACTCGTAAGTTGTGTTCTTGATTATTTAAACCGATTTTAACTATTTTGGATGGCGAATGAATAATAGATCTACAGTAGTCTAGCATCTGAAATCCAAATTTTCGAATCGTCATCTAAGATGACTCATCTTGCTTTCATTAAGGAAAAGACTTTTGCACTTTCTGGATCTTTGCGTATCAGTGAATGTATCGTTTTAACTAAATTTTTGGCCAACATTTTTAAACACTTCGTATTTTCAAAACAACTTATTCGCTTACATTCTCAGATAGCTCAAACTGAGCGTAAATATCTTGTAAATAATTAAATATATAATTGATGGTCCGAATCCGACCAGTATTTCCGATTTTTTTAAGAAAAACTAATAATTAAACAATTTCACTAATCTCTGAAAAACATATAAAATAAATTGGTTAAAATTAAATTAAAATTTTTATTTTATTATTCACATGACATTTGTGCTCAGTTTGAGCTATCTAAGGATGTGATCCGATAAGTTGTTTAAAAAGCCGAATTGTATATAAATTTTGGCTAAAAATCAAGTAAAAAACGACCAGGAAGTCTCGTTATCGATATGATATACGGTATATGCTATACCTTTTCCAAGTATATTTTTCCCAACCTAAGTCAATTTTGAAAATGATTGCTCTATAGCGTGTTCGAATCCCACTAATGTTGTCTTAGTGATTGCTTGAGTGATTACACACCGATCTTCTTTGACGGTCCCTATATCAAGCACCATTGTCTATAATCATACTCAAGACAATCACTGAGACAACATAAGTTGGATTCGAACACGCACATTTTTAAGATGGACTTAGGTTGCGAAAAAGGAATAATATATAAATATACCGTTAAAAAAAAATGATAAATTTATGCTGCATAAATTATGCAGAGCTTTCCATCAACTAAATTTAAAGCGGGACAAATTTGAATGATAAGAAGAATCGGCAACTAAATTTGTAAGCTTAATTTATGCGTAAGAATGCGTTGAATAAGGCGTTTGTGATTAGAATATACACTTTATTTTTGCTATACATTTGTATTCGCCATCCAAAGTAGAAGCAATTTCCACGTTAACTGCATGAGTTTGAAGTGGCGTCGCGACGAAAGGGATTCGTTTTATGAAATTTAATAAAGCCGCTTTATGCTCCAATTTACAAATCTCGACGCCACTTGAAACTCATTCGGTTCCTCATTGGCTCATTATCATTTCGCAGCGTCGATAGGTAATTGTATAAATATTTACAATTTTCAACAGCCTAAAAGAAAAAATTTTAATCATGAAATTCAGCGAATTATACTCGATAAATGATTTGATTAAAATACCATAAGACCAAACAAAAAATATTTTTTTGGCGCCACCTTATACTTTCAAAATTCAAATTTGGTCCTAAAAAACATGCGATTTTGACATTTTAAACCAGCATAGGCTATGCAGCATAGCAAATGTATTGTGATATATAACGAAAAAACTGCCTTGTCGTAGAAATTTATGACTACGTCACAAATAGAGAAATCCACTAATTTCATTGGTCACTTCTCGAGAATCCAGTGATTTCATTGGTCACTTTCTATTCTTGTGACGTATTGATGAATTTTTCCGACTAGGCAGAATGGGTCACAGGAGTGTCAGGATTGGCTCCTTCAACCCGCACATCCTCGAATTACAAAAGATCGTTAAGGGGATATCAATTATACATCACATATTTTATCAAATACAATATTTTATCAAATACAATATTTTATATCATCCGGTAGAATTAAATCTCAATCATCTGATCATGTAAAAGTGTTTTTATTTCTCAAGCTAGAACTTTTGTAATCGTGTTTTAAAATTTAAAATAAAATATTTATACATTTTACTATCGACCTAATTTTGCAAGCTTAAAAAATAATCGTTTTGGAGGTGTTTTACAACGTCATCAAGTGAAACAGTCGCAATCCGATGAGACAGATAATCAATCCGAATTACTGTTTGGTCGACCCAAAGCTTGGAGGCCCAGCTCAGGGCGGCAAGCGTCACGGAAAACTGCTTTGGACCATTTTAATATCATTCACATTCTACCAACAAAATTAACAGAACAAACGCTCGGTCAAGGAGTTGGTCATAAGGATCAACGAGGCGTTTTTGTTACTGAAAATAATAAAAGTCAACTCATATCTGACTTGGGACTTTTTTCAAGTGATCTCGCTTCAAACGAACAAGCGAGAAAAGGTAAGCTATTTTTACCAATTATTTATTTTTATCAATATTAAGAGGGTTTGATTTGACATATTCTCGGTAATATATGGAAACTAGGAGCTTCTGAGAAAACCAAAAATAGTTATAATTCTTAACTCTCCGAGGCATAGAGCCTTTTGAAAGGCTCAAGCCACTTAAAATCAGTCGAAAATGATGGAAAAAATGATCGCAGAAACTTTTTTTTAAAAGTCTTTTTAAAGTGCAAGAATGTGAATCTAAAAATTTTACGTTAAATTTTTTCGTATAATTTGTTCAAATTTTATGAGGAGTTGATTGAAAGGCGATTTTAAGCTGAAGTCTCACTTTCGAAATAATAACTTTTGAACCAAATATGGAATTAAAATGTCTAATAAACCAGTTAATCAAATCGTCTTTAGGAAAGTGCTCTAGTACTCTTATACGTTAAGTGATACCATATTTGCCTTAATATTGAAATAATAATCAAATAATTTCATTAAATCGAGAAATCTAACAATTTTTACCTCAAACACGAGATTATTTAATGAATATTTTGAATTTATTTGGGAATATTATTTAATTCCCAACATATATACTAAATAAGACAAAATTATTAAGTAGAATAGAGCACTGCGCAGTTATTGGGATAAGCATACATTTTATGATACCTACGATTAGGTAGTATCACGTGGTTTAATTAACCTTGCCTTTCAAACGATTTTTTCTGAAATTGAACAAAAATTTCTGCAATTCTTTTGTTGAAAATTTTACTTTTCATCTTGATCATAAAGGAAAAGTTGTAGATTGATCTCACATGTGTGTTCTGCAAACAGCGCTCGAAGTAGAGCCTCCTGAAAGGCTTTCGAGTCTCGGCGGAATTTTTTTGTCTATGCTATAGAGGGTTAAGGGCCTCGGTGCATTTTAGCAGATTTGCACTTTTTTCAAATTTTTTTGTCTTCATGGGAAACTTTTTGCCACCTTATAATTCACGAATAAAAGGTATTTCAAACGTAAGTTGCCACTTTTGAGCTCACTTTGTTTAATCTGGTTTTTTTCAGAGCGATTATTTTAACTTTATAAATCGTCTTTAAAATAAACACTCTAAAAACGCGCGTTTGGTACTTTAGGTGTCTAAAGTACATTAAAATTTCTTTTTTATCAATTAGGAGCTTCAAAAAATGGTCTTGACCACCATCGAAAATTTATATAATTTAATTTCATATGATTTCTACGTAAAAATCGAAAATTTAAATTTCCTAAAAAAGACGAAAAAAACTAAATTTTAGCACATCAAAAAAAATATTTATTATCATGAGTTAAATTTATTAAACTTTACGTGATGGATGGGTTGGCTTACCAATTATGCAAGTCTCAGTGAAATATTTTTTTTTAATTTTTTATCAAAGAGGGCTAAAGTACATTTCGCGCAAACCGTATTTTCCTTCAAAAAAGTATGATTCAGAGTATAAACAAGAGCGAAGAAACAAAACGTAGACATGTTTTAATATAGTGAAAGTAGGCATTCTATATATTTTCAGCTAAGGATTCCCGAAAAAAATTTTTGAAAAATTTTGAACCAGAAAAAAGGAAAATTTTAATGGCGCAAATTTGCGAAACCACCACCCACCCCACTCAACCATAAATACTAAAGTATTATATTAACTACATAACTACAATACTGCGGGAATAAAACCCAATATTATCACAGTAGTTTTTATAATACAAGTTATGTATCGACGATACAGTATCGTTTAACTAAAGTTAAAGCGCTATACTAGGTTTTTGCTCATACTTATCCAGCCAATGATCAGTTTAACGGCTCCGATCTCAACATACGCACATTATGCCTGATTTGAAAAAAAACCAAACACCATTCAAATTTTCCTAAATATTCTCTCAGAGTCACAAAATTTAATTTTGGCAGCAAATAAGGTCCATACTGTGATATATTTTGAAACTTAAATTAAGGTTCCATTTGGGACTTTGGGCCTGTTGAAGATACGTTCGCTCCTGATGGTCAAATTAGAACTGCTTTGACGATGCCGAAAGGTTCCATTGATATGGATGATATCAGAAAAGCTAGATATGTTAAAGCTGATCAACTTAGATTTTATGATGTCGAAATAAGGCCTACAGAAATCTTCAACAAATCTCAAACTGCCAGTCAATTATTTTAAAACTGTTTAAATTTAAAAAATTTGTTTTTATATATGCTTTAATGCACCATATATTTGCTTAATCATCTTNTTTTTTTGCTTGGCTTGAATTAATGATAAAAATTCTTTAACTTAATCGAAACTTTTAAGCTAACTAGTTATGAAGAACAAACGATCGAAAAGTAATAAAAAAAATATTTTTGTACATCACCTTAATAATCCAAATATTCCCGGGAACAAAACTCAATAAAAAACTATATATTTTTGTATTCTTATTGTTAGTCAAAATAAAGCAGACTATTTCTATCCGACCACTCGGTGGCGTTTTTTTGCTGGTCAAAATTACTGTTAAGAAGAATTCTCTCAAAGAATATCAAAATGTTTGCTTTTTGTTTGATCGCAGGATGAAAAATTTTATACCTGGCTTTTGTGGCTGGTGTCGAAGGTTAAGAGGGTACTGGTTGCTGGTTTTATAAGGCCTTAGGGGAAATATAAATGCCTCAAAATAACCCGAGGTGATAACAAAGGTAACCACCGACCAATCATCAAAAAAATTTCGAAATTTACGCGTTTTTTATTTTTTTTTAAGTATTCTTTTTTTCAAAATGAACTTAAAAACTTATGCTTGTTTAATTTACCAACTAAAGCGTCAAAATATCAAAGCACTTTTTCGAAAAATTTTCGGTCCTCAAAATATATATTTTGATTTTAGTGTTCCGCTAATATGCTCTTGCTATTCCCGGCCTCAGCGCACTAGCGGATAGCGATAAAGAGCACATTATAAAAAAGCCAAGAAGCGCCATGAAAGGATCACTTTTACCCGCCCCGACTTGAGATATAGACCGATCTCTCTGAGATACTTATTTATATGTCTTATGTACTGCAGCTAATAAACGGACTGACTACTAATGTTTGCCATTATTCCCCCCCAATGTATTACTACTTCTTAGGCAGACACTGGTGTCTGAAAAACTGACTTAAGAGTAATAAAACAGAGGGAGTTATAATTTCAAACAAAAAAAAAAAAAAGCCTAAAAAGTTTAAGAGGAAAAAAACATAACTAAAGTCGATCGAAAATAATTGCGCGGTCGAGTCAAAGGACGTTTGAAAATACAGTAGAATTTATTTATTCGAATACAGCAGAAATACTCACGATGAAAAGAGGCTTTCGTGTCGGAAGAAGGCCGATGTAGTTCGGATCAAGCGGCCAAGAGGTTGAGAACTGACACAAAGGAGTAGTCACGGCAGGCCAGAAAGGTGAGCGACGGCGGCGGCTCAGCGACGAGTCCAGAGGGCTGGTCAAGATGGTCCAAAGGGCAGCGGCGGAGTCCGAACGGCTGGTCCATGGATGATCCAAAAGAGCGGCGCAACGCGGAGTCTGAGGGTCAATGCTTTCAAAAAAAACAAAAAAAATGATTATGTGAGGGGACGTAAAGAGAAAAAAATGAAAGTGAAAAAATTTTTTTGTAGAGGGGACGATAAGTAGACCGGTAAAGACAGATGCCTGGAAATTCTCCTCTCCCAAAAACAAGGAATACAAACCCAGTTTGGGTCATTTCTTGAGAGATTTAAAATCCAAGCAAAAATAAAGGACAAAAAATCGTACTAATTGATGTGAAGTACGAACTTACCTACTTTACTCGTCGCTGCCTAACTTGCCAATCATTCGATTGGACTTGAGCCGGGGGATAGCCAGTCATTCGACTTGGACTAACAGCTCTGTATAGATAAGTCAAGTCCTACCGTTGTCCTAATGCCAATCATTCATTGGACTTGAGCCGGGGGATAGCCAGTCATTCGACTTGGATAACAGCTCTTGTATGGACAAGTCCGGTACACCGTTGTCCCTAATGCCAATCAATTCGATTGGACTTGAGCCGGGGATAGCCAGTCATTCGACTTGGACTTACAGCTCTTGTATAGACAAGTCCGGTGTACCATTTCCCTCTGTTATATTCCCCTTGAACTCATGCTCTTACAAAGACACCCTCTAATTACCTTTCTATAATAGCAGGTGCCGGAAAGGGGGTCGCAGCGGGTATCGTGGTGTCTTAGTGGGCTCTCGAAAGCAACTGCCCTCTCGACTGATGGGTTCCCACTTTAGTAGTGTGGTTCCCTGTCAGTCGAGAGTCAGCACTGGCGCCGTTACTGAGTTACACTGTGCATACTGCGCGATGCCACGTTTACGCAGTATTATTATGCCGGCTCTAAGGATCAATTATAATCCTTACATTCAACCTCCTTTTTGTTTTTCCTGTCCTGAAAACTTAGCCTGAAGATTTTAATCAGACGTAGAAATGTTGTAGTTACTTGTGTAGATATGAATATTGCGTACATCTCCAAAACTTTGAGAATTTACATTCAAATTCAATATTTTTTGAAAAAGCGTTTTGCCAAGGAGTTAAAATGAGAAAAAGTCTATATGGAATTTTTTCTTCCCTTGGTCGATTACCTCACCTCCAGGCATTTTTAACTCCCGTATTGTTCTTTTGCACCATTAATGGTGCAAGGCCTTCAATCGCAATTTAGGACCCTTAGAGGTTCCCTTTCGATGTTTTTGACTTCTATTTATGTCAAATTTTAGATATCGCTTAAATTTAAAAATAATTGACTATATCGTAATTTGGACAAATTCGAGTTCAAAAAATGTATTTTCAAAGCTCTATCTGGTCGGAACATAGTTTTTCGAGCGCCAAAGATTTCGAGCGAGATGAAAAAAGAATAAAGAATCGCGCCGAAAAAAAATCAATTTCCTGGAATGTTTAGGCGTTTTTTAAATCTATTTCTCAGATTATTCCATATAAAAAATTTAATGACTTGACAACTAATATGTTTTTACCCATTTGAATTTTAAATTAATTTTAATGAAAATAATTATTTTTATTATTAATAAACCAATAATGAGATTTTCTAGTGGTGGAAAATCAATGTATCATCATAATCAAAGGGGTGAATATTTTATTTGATCGCAACCTGCTGCTCTTTTAATTAGCATCGCTTAGATGCTTGATCTCATTATGTTTGAAAATTTCCGAACATGTTTTGTTTCTCAGGAAATCAAAAAACTAACAGCCATCCGTTTTTGTTTGAAATATCGCACTGTTTATTTCAGAAATTTCCCCTTTAATCACATTTAAAGCAAGAAGATGAAGTCGTACCAGATTTTTTAAACCGTTTTGGATTCTCGTGATAAACTGTACAATTTAAGCTACATAAGAAATAATAAAAAAAAAATTTTGAAATTTCAAATTTTTCATATGTTCGAACTTTGGTAGGCGCTAGAAAAAAAATCACGTCATGAGCCAAAATCTGACAAATTAAATGATGCCCGGAATGTTATTTAAACTTGTTAGAACAAAAATTAATCTTATCATCAGTTATCTCAAACGAACTTCTAGCGTAAAAACCTATAAAAATATCAATTTTTCCAAATTCTTAGAGTTGTGAAAATTTTTTTTAGGATCTGACTAAATAAAAGATGCTCATAAGTGTCAGAAATATATTGTGTATAACTAAAAATATTTTTGTAGTTTAGTTAGCTCAAACGAACTTGTCGCAAATCTAAATTTCCGTTTTCAATCGTGTTTTGCTGAGGTTAAAATATTTTTGGCACCCTCACAGAAAAAAATCAGCAGAGAAATTTGTTATTCAGTCGTCAAATATCAAGTCTGTAACAATTCCGTTTCCCCGTATAATCAGTTAAAAAACCTTAAAACGCCACGGAACCTCCTTAATCAGACGTAGAAATGTTCAATCGCAATTTAGGACCCTTAATCATGTATGAATGACATTTGTGCGTTTTTTTTTTCGAAAAATTATTACTGTATAACAGTATTTATGTTTTGCAAAAAATATTTAAATCATCAAGAAAAGCTTTTGAGCGGGACCAAAAAAATTCTGAGACTTTTTTCCCATTGAACCATAGCCCCACAGAGATCACGTGACCGTATATTCAAGGAATAAGGTTGACCAAAATAGTACTGTTTTTTTTTCAAAAATTACTTAATCAATTTTTGAAAGAAGTAAAGTGGTTCTTTAAAAGTTTTTAAGACTTTTTCCCCATTACACCAAAGACCTAAAATGATCACGTGACCTTCAAATTAGGAAATAAGGTTTTGATGAAAGTAAACAAATAGTGATCAAATTATGCCGGAAAATTTTTTGGGCCAATATTTTTGGGCCAATAACTTAGCTTGAATTAGGTTGTTACAAGTTTTTTCGACCTCCTCAGATTATTTATTTGAACTGATATTTTGGTCAATAATGGGGTAAGGTCCCTACCGTCAGAATCATTTAATAATCTCTAGCCAAATTCCAAAAATCAATATTTCTATACGTTATAGCCATTTTAAATCACCATTGAACTCAAAATTTTCAAAAAACGGAATTTTTGAA
>SCLH01000284.1:197293-208695 GCA_004367855.1 Oikopleura vanhoeffeni | reverse complement strand
AAAAAAACAATTATTCATGATATGAAGCCGAAAAAGTATGGCAGACCTGTGACAAGAAATGCCAAGCGTCGCCTGGAAAAAAATGAAATCTAATATTCCAGTATTTTGAAAAAAAGTTACAATTAATTCACGAACGGTCCAATTTTATGAATCCGTGGGCTTGAATTTCCGATAAGCACAAAGGCGTCCGAATATCAAAATATAATGAAGGACCACACCAGGGCAATTAAGATTCTTATTTCGTTCATCATCCTAGTATGAAATCGCTTTGGAAATGAGAAACGTCAGGGTGAGGCGTTAGATTCAAAGCACTGGTTTTAATCGAATTAATTCGAAGGGGGTTGAACGGTATCCATAATTAATTTCTTAAAATACTTTTAACCAGGGATGAGCAACAAGCTAGAATATCTGCTAAATAAAAAGCGGATTCAAGCAAACCGATAAGATCTGTTTTTTATTTGATCCAATCAGCAAATTTTGAAATCTGCTTCTGATCCGATCACATTTTGTGGATAATTGNTGGATGTCAAAAATAAATTTTCAAATCGTACTCCTGGGAGTTAAAAAATGAAATCGTAAAATCAGGCAAAACAGTTTTGTTGACAATTATTACGAAAAACTATAGTGCACGGAAAAATAGTTTGCCATGTAGCATGAAAAAAAAAATACAACTTTCCGTGGCCAAAATAGCAAAAAACAGTCCTTTTCGCCAGCTTTGATACCTTTTTAGTGAGAAAATTAAAAAAGGGCAACACAGTTTTTTCCGCCTTTGAGTTTCGCAGATAATGTCAAATTTTGAAACATTTCCTAAATAGGACGAAAAAAAATACAGCTTTTTCAAGAAAGTTTTTGCTTCTGGTTAACCTCATTAACCGGTTGGTTCAACATGCTATCTCCAAAATATGATTCAAAACGTCATCCAGAGATTACGAACTAACTTATCAGAATGTTTTATTCACTTCCTATGTCTATGCCGAGAGAAATAAGCAATTCAAAAAGTCCATTTTGCCTATAGAACCCCCTTAAATTAAGGGGGTGTGCATGTCTGATTTAAATTGAAACTTAGAGACAATCAGAGTGCACCAAATTGCTTTGAGATGTCTACGAAATGTATTTCTGGTTAAATCAGCAAAAAATTTTTTCGAAATTTATGCGTTTTTTCGATTTTTTTCAATGATTTTTTTTCAGAATTCAGTCAAAAAATATTGTTTGTTAAGATTTGACCACTAAAACTTCAAAATATCGGGTTGACGTGAGCCAAAAAAAATCATATTTTCAAGTCTGCATCGAAATATGGGACAAACTTCAACCCTTCAAAATGTCACAAGGTGTAATTTAAAAAAACATTTGGCCCAATTTTGAAACTAAACCTCGGAGGAGATATATTTTTAAGTCAAAAATCATGAAAAACGGCCAAAAATTGTCAGTTTATTGGACCGCTAAGAAAATTTAGTCATCGAAATGAAAAAACGACATCTACAAATCTTAGTTTGCCCATTCCACATATTTTTCCAACAATGATTCATGTTTGAAAGTAACCGGACAGAACGTGAGCAGACCGCCAATCTGAGTTTTTGGGAAAATTCTTTGATTTGGCTTCAGAATAACCAAAAAACTGTATTTTGCTCTAGTTAACATAGGGTCAAAATACTGTTTTTGGTGATTCTGAAGCCAAATCAAAGAATTTTCCCAAAAACTCAGCTTGGCGGTTCGCTCACGTTCTGTCCGGTTAATTTAAAACATGAATCATTGTTAAACCTTGAAAACTCAGGGAGGAGATACATTTTGACAAAAAGCTAATTTTCAAAATGTATCTCCTTCCTGAGTTTTTATTGATTTGAGCCTCTTCCAAGGTCATTTCCCGCCAAACTAGCAAAGGTGATATTCCAAAAACATTTGTAACTAACAAAACCAACCTTCGCGGTAATTTTCAACTCAACAGTAATCTGATACAATCCCACCTACGCCGACACCTACGCTTTTAAAAAACTTTTTAAAAAGACACGCAGTTCGTACCTACTCCTTTAATTCTTATCATTTTTTTTATTGTGTCAGGCTCCGGAGAAGCCTTACAAATAATGCAAAAGCGCTTTTGTTTTAAAATTTTGCTTTCAGCCGACAAAAACGCAAAAAAAACAAAAATTTAAATTTTGAATGGTCAGTTTAGGAGGCTCACGCAAAAGCCATCTCCTCCACCAGTTTAAGAGAAACAGTTACGAGTCATGATGCATCTGAAAGCACAAGACTTGTTTGACAATGNAACAAAAAATTAAAAAAAAAATTGATACCTGATTTGTCAATTTACAACTTTTCAGCTGAGTCAAAGCCCATTTTTGTGAATTGGTAGGTTTAAATAATATGATGCTCTCGCAGTGGACTTAAACATCCTGTATAAGTTGAAAACCACAGTTTGAAAACGTTTTAAAGACAGCTTTGATTATTCGTCACCCCCTCCCTTAAGGGGTGGTGTGCATGTCTTGATTTAAATTGAGACTTAGAGACAATCAGACGTGCATCAAATTGGCTTTGAGATGTCTACGAAATGTATTTCTGGTTAATCAGCAAAAATTTTTTTCGAAGATTTGTTGCGGTTTTTTCAATTTTTTTCAAAGATTTTTTTCAGAATTTACGTCAAAATATTGTTGTTGTTAAGATTTTTGACCACTAAAACTTCAAAATATCGGGTTTGACGTGAGCCAAAAATCATATTTTCAAGTCTGCATCGAAATATGGGACAAACTTCAACCCTTCAAATGTCACAAGGTGTAATTTAAAAACATTTGGCCCAATTTTTGAAACAAAACTCGGAGGAAGGATATATTTTTAAGTCAAAAATGCATGAAAAACGGCAAAAATCGTCAGTTTATTGGACGCTTAAGAAAATTTAGTCATCGCAAAAAAAAACGCCATACTACAAATCTTAGTTTGCCCATTCCACATATTTTTCCAACTTTTCGAAAATTTCGATAAGATGTGTCTCGGAGGAGATAGATTTTGGAAAAATTTCGCGAAGTGGACCCCTTGTCACGGCCTATGTGACGATCGGTGGTAGTCATCAAAATTTCAGTTTGACCTTTGATTTCACAAGATTAGGCTAGCGTCTACAAATTGCCATGTTTTGGATTTATTGCTCAAGCTGGGCAGATTTTCCTAAATAGCTAGGCCAAAATTGCAATAATCAGACATGGGCAAACCCTTTAAAAGGTTTATCCCTTAGGGGGTGGGTCGTTCGCAATTAAGGGGTTTTCGATAAGCCAATTGTCGCACAAGTACAAATCGTTGGGACCACTTTTACTCTCTTTGATATTATTTAAAACAAAAATTCTTACATCTAAAAAAGAATCCTAATTAAACGGATGACTCGTCCAATCAGAAAACGTGCTTACAAAAGTTGACGGAATATTTTTTTTAAAATGTATCTCTCCCTGGAGTTTGTAAGGTTAACAAAGGAGTAATGTTTGAAAGTAACCGACAGAACGTGGAGCCAGGACCGCCAATCTTGAGTTTTTGGAAAATTCTTTGATTTGGTTCAAATAACAAAAAACTGTATTTTGCTCTAGGTTACATGGGTTCAAAATACTGTTTTGGGGTGATGTTCTGAGCCCAAATCAAAGGAAGTTTTCCCGCTCAGCTTGGCGGTCTGCTCACGTTCTGTCGGCTTAATTTAAAACATGAATTCATTGTTAAACCTTGAAACTTCAGGGGGAGATACATTTTGACAAAAAGCAAATTTTCAAAATTGATATCACCTCCCTGAGTTTTATTGATTTGAGCTTCTTCCAGGTTCATTTCCGCAAACTAGCAAAGGCTGATATTTCCAAAAACATTTGTAACTAACAAAACCAACCTTTGCGGTTATTTCAAAAACGTCAACAGTAATCTGATACAATCCCACCTACGCCGACACCGTACGCTTTTAAAAAAACTTTTAAAAAAGACACGCAGTTCGTACCTACTTCCTTTATTATTTTATCATTTGTTTATTGTGTTCAGGCTCGGAGAGTCTGTCAAATAATGGCAAAAGCGCTTTTGTTTTAAAATTTTGCTTTCAGCCGACAAAAACGCAAAAAAAACAAAAATTTAAATTTTGAATGGTCAGTTTAGGAGGCTCACGCAAAAGCCATCTCCTCCACCAGTTTAAGAGAAACAGTTACGAGTCATGATGCATCTGAAAGCACAAGACTTGTTTGACAATGAATTAGAAAGTTTTTTTTGAAATTTTGATTCGGCGTCTCTTTGTGGCCATGTCAACTTTTCATTTTTAGCCAAATTGTTTAAAATGGTCAGTTTGAGAGGCTCAGGCAAAAGCTATCTACTCCAACAGTTTTAGAGATACAGTTTCGACTCATATTGCATCTCAAAGCACAAGACTAGTTTGACAATTAACTAGAGTTTTTTTTTATTTTGATTCGGCGTCTCTTGGAGGCCATGCCAACTTTTCATTTTGAGCCTAAATTTTTGACAAAATTGAGGAACCAGAAAAAATGCTTCAAAATCATTTTTTCCGTAAATACAAACACTTTTAAGGATTTTGGTGTAATTTTTAACAAATTAGCGCACTTTCAATTTAAATCATAAATAAATCAATAATTTTTGTTTTCGTTTTTTGGCTTTTTTGGCCGCAGAAAGCAAAATTTAAAAACAAAAGCAAGTTTGCATTATTTGTTAGGCTTCTACGGAGCATCACAAAAAAAAAAAATAAAAAATGATGAAAATTGAAGGAGTAGGTACGAACTGCGTGTCTTTTTTAAAAGCTTTTTAAAAGCGTAGGTGTCGGCGTAGGTGAGATTGTATCAGATTATTGTTAAATTTAAAATTACCGCGAAGGTTGGTTCTGTTAGTTACAAATGTTTGTGGAATATCACCTATGCTAGTTTGGCAGGAAATGACCTTGGAAGAGGCTCAAATCAGCGACACCCACTCCCTTAAGGTAGTATTTCGGCCATATAGTTTTTCGGCTATATTAATTTAATATCGACTTTGCTAGAATTGTATTCATTTTTTGGGGACAAGAGTAGCGGGAATCGCTCAGAAATATCATCTTACGTATATGTGTATAAAAAAACTATTTCAAAAATTTTTATTTTTTCAAATCAGAAAAATACTTTGGCAAAATTGCATATGAAATATTTAATAATGAAATTTATGATGCAAAAAAGAATGCATGAAAATTTTTGTTTTGATGATCTTATCAGAAATGTTATGGTTTTAATTGAACCGGAAGCTCAATCCCATGAAAATTCTAGAATTCTAGAAATGACCAAAAACTTTTAATTTTTGTGTGATATAGCCGAAAAACTATATAGCCGAAATACTATCTTACCCTTAAGAGGGTATGCGACTCTGATTTGACATATTCTCGGTGAATTATATTGAAAACTAAGAGCAAAAACTAAATTGTAAGCAAGTTTTTTTTTCCTTATTGACTTATCTATCGATCCTATGGGTCATTTGAGCCCTTCAAACACTTTCAAAGTCGGTCCTGACCGACTGCGGCCACTCTATAAGAGCTCATGAGAAAAATCGAAAAAACTGATTTGTAGTTCTATTATTGATCTTGCCCTCAGTACATCAAAAATGGTTTTCAATGATCAAACTGATAGTTACGTTATCGTTACAAAAAGACCTTTTCGTAACCACAAAATCTATCTCCTCCGAGACGATATATCCAAATTAGCTCAAATTTCCACAGAACACGTAACGATAGAATGCCAAAATTGCAGCACAAGCTTTTTCGATCCGATGTTTGACCAATTCAAGAACGGCAAATAATCGACGTTTTTGGCAATCTTAGTTTTTAAAATCTATCTCCTCCGTGAATAAATTTTCAAAATGGCCTAAATTTAAACTGCGTATTTTTTAAAGCATTTATAAGATTGAAGCACAAGCTCATCTGAATTTGTTGATTATAACCCGAAATATGATTTTTTGGTCAATATCCAATAAAAACTCGAAAAAAAAATGTTACGTGATGAAACTGAAAATAAAGCTGACGATTTACTGACCAAAAAATGTTTTTACGACATATCGAAATTGTCAACCTAGAGACGTAAAATTAGCGAATTATGTTTAAAGCTTCAAAATACTGAGAAAAAAAACAAAAAGGCAAAGAAATAGTACAAAAATTTCAAAATTTAATTTTGATTAGTTTGATTGTTTTGTATTTTCAAATTCGCGTGGCTAAATTCGAGTGTCTAAATTCGCGTGTCTAAATTCGCGTGTCTAAATTCACGGTTTTAAATGAAAAAATATTACGCCAGAGGTGTTTGAAGGCTATTTTCACCACCAGGTGGTGCGGGGTGGCGCGCCGCCGGTTGACAATACGAAAATTAAAGCTTCTAATTTATGGTCACATCGTTACTCTTTCCGGTTGATGATACAACAAAAAAAAAAAGCAGGGGGGAGGAAACGGAAAAATTTCCCGAAAAAAAAAATAAAAACCCGAGCAAAATACAAAAAAAAACACTTGTGAAATGTTTAATAATTTTTAAGAGTACTGGAGAGCCTGGTGCAGCCTAAAGACCCCCTAAATAGAAGATGGACCAACCAAATGCCAATATAACCAAGGTAAAACGGATCATGATCGATCGTGCTAAGCACTACGTCCAACTGCTCATATAACTGAACAAGAGAATATGTTGATTATGATACGCAAAAACTTTCCGCGCCAACACCAAGCTATAGGAAAATATAGGGGTTCCAGGGAAGTTGCAGGTGATGTTTGTCCTACGTAAGACAAAAAATCCTGTTGAACGTCCCTGCGTTATACCAAAGTAGTATTATACTAACACCCGAAGTAAGTCCTGAAACAGTCAGTGCTTTGTTCACAGTTCATTTCAAAAATGTAAAGCATAAGAAAACATCGCAGTGTTAAGTGTGAACGAGTTTAAAGCTCTTCACAGAAAAGAACCACCCTACAATCTTATTAAAATAAAAGTGTCAGTTTAGTTATTAAAATATGAGTGTCCAAGTCTGTCCATAAAACACGATGTAAAGTTCGTTACAAAAACCCTAGTGTGAGTTCCGTTATAAAGACATTAGTGTTTATAGTTCATTACAATGTACCAGTTTTGTAGAGTTCGTTTATTTTGAATAAAATGTTGGTGTAGTTTTTCAAAAATAGAAGTGGTCAGAGTCTGTTATAAAAACCCGAGTGTAAAGTTCGTTAGATAAACACCAGTGTAAAGTCCGTTATAAACACGATGAAAGTTCATTACGATAGTGACCAGTTTACAAGTCCTATCATTTAAATAAAGGAGTGTTAAGTCAGTATAAAACACGAGATTTGTAAAATCCCGTTTAAAAACAAAAGTGTTAAGAACATTATCAAACATTGAAGTTTTAAAAAAGAACAATTATGAAAACACTGGTGTCCAATCTTATAACATTAGTGAGTGTCCACCTATGAAACGAGTTCAAGCTATAATGATGAGTGTAAAGTATGTTACTGGAAACAAGAGTGTATGTATATAGTTGATATACGAGTGTATCTTCAAGATTTGAAATGCTAGTGCTGTTTTTGAAAGATAGAGAAATTTTTTATTTGTTAATTTAAATTTATTAATTAATATAACTAAATACCAGGCTGACATCTCTGCCACTCAGAAACACAGACTTAAGGCATTTCGCCGACCCTTTTCAATCGACGGTGATGTGACTCGCAAAGCAATTTTCCACAAGGAAAGCCGGCATTTCAGAAGCATCGTACCATACACTTAAGAATTTCAAACAGTCCGTTGATGTAACTGCGTTTGATTTAAACCTGTTTAGATCCTGATTGTATTCCTCAAAGCGACAAGCATATAAGCCATCTTGAACGAACTCATTAATTTCTGGGAAACATCCTGTGTTGGTTTTATGACTTCTGCAAATAATAATGTAATGCTTGCGTCTTCACGACATCTAAATTACCGAATGAAAATCATAAAAGTATTATTATTATATATTTTATTGTACAAAGTCGTGTTTTTGCCTCTTTTTCTTAGGATGCGGACTTTTTCAAGATTGCCAGGTCCGGTTATAAGGAACGGGACGGGGTTTCCGAAAGTTTCCAAGATCCGTTATCAGAAACGCAAGAAGCAATTAATCAGATTGTCCTACAAACGCACTCTACTGTAAAATTTTTCACTTTTTTGCATTCAAAATCAAAAGCTGCCAAAGTCAAATATACCGAATTTCACGAAACATCGGCTGAAGTTTTGAGGAACTTTCTGACGACCTAATCTTTCCCGAGGTTTTTGGCCGTCGTTAATACCGATTTTTCAAGACGGTTTCAGATCACCTGCGTGCTGAAATTACATACGCAAAGAATCTAAAATTTATTAACTTTTTCCAGGTTTTTGCCAGGGACGTTATTGAAACCAATATCTACCCAGTTGAATCGCCGACAAAATTTATGTCATCATTCCGGATTTAGAGCGATCAAGTTCACAGCGGTAAATTAATTAACACAAAGGCTCAAATTTTGAGATTTTTAATTTCTTTTGAAAGCCGGAACCTTAAATCGGTGTCAAAATGTCAGTAATAATTTGCAAGGACTTTATGGAACATGTACCCAGAAATGAAGTCGCCGTCAAATTCGATGCTCAATCTGCCGACTAAAGAGAGGGTTAGTTTGTACAGACGGTTGAATAAATAACAAAAAATGCTTAAATTTTGGATTTTGCGATTTAAAATGAAAAGCCGAAAGTCGTTAAATGTGTCAAATGCACTGAAATTTCACAAGCCCCGTTTATTTTGCGGATCATATGTAAGCAGAAATGAATCGCTGGGCTAAATTTCGACTGTAAATTTGTCAGTTTGAACAGCTAATACAGTGGATCTTGGCGAAATTCAATTTTTCAACGATAAAGAAATAGCAATCAGCTTTTTTTTTCAATAAATTTTATATTTTTCCAGCCAAAAGCCTTAAAAATGTTGTTTCTTATCCCGTTTCAAGTGCCCATATAAGGCATTCCGATCATTGAAACTTGGATTTTGAAAAAAGTTTCGAAAAAAGATCTCGCCAACATATATCGACAACCAACCTTAAAATTATTTTTCGAATTTCTTGCAAAAAATCATCAGAGATGCTCTCCTCGGATTTGTGATTCCCCCCTTCGCCTCGATTTAGCCTCGATAGGTAACGGCCTAATTCGAAGGAGACAATTCTACGATGTTTTTTGCATATTTAAAATGATTTTAAATATGCAACACCTTTATAAAGGTGCTGTGCTACACGGGTTAAGGGGGTGGTCGTCGCAAAATGAAGGCTCTAGAAACAAATTTTCTAATTTGTTTTTATGCTTTTTCTATGAAAATATGGAAAATTACAAGCATTTGGTACTCGTTTTATTTTGATACATGGCTAGGAAAGCACTTTTTGATGAGTTCAAAATATATTTCGTATGAAAAAAAAATTTCTTGATTTTTGGAAATTAAAACACGATTTACAGAAAAACGAGTCAGAAATTTAGACAAAACTCAACTTGGTGTTTTTGCACGGACTCTTCAGCTGCACATTTATCTAGGTTTCGAATGTGTGACTTTTAAATCCAGGGAGGAGATAAATTTTGATTGAACCCCTAAACAAGGGTCAAAATACATTTTTTTGGTGATACTGAGAGCAAATTAAGAAATTTCGAAAAAACTCAACTTGGTCTTTGCTCACGTTCTCTCCGTAATTTGAGTTATAAATCATGTTGTACCTAAAACCTCAGGGAGGAAATAAATTTAAATATTCCGTTATTTTTGTAAGCACGTTTCTGATTGGACAAATTCAAAATGTATCTCCTCCCTGAGTTTTAGGTTACAACAATGATTATGACTCAAATTAACCGGACAGAACCGTGAGCAAAAAAACCGAGTTGATTTTTTTCGAAAATTCTTGAATTGGCTCTCAGTATCACCAAAATACTGTATTTTGACCCTTGTTTAGGGGTCTCAATCAAAATGTATCTCCTCCTGGATTTAAAAGTCACACATTCGAAACCTAAATAAATGTGCAGCTGAAGAGTCCGTGCAAAAACCGAGTTGAGTTTTGTCTGAATTTAACGTGTTTTAAATTTCCACAAAAATCAAGAAATTTCTACTTTTTTCATACGAAATTATTTCTGAACTCACAAAAAGTGCTTTCCTAGCCTTTTTTAAAATAAAACGAGTACCAAAATGCTTGTAATTTTCCATATTTTCATAAAAAAGGCATAGAAATAAAATTGGGAAAATTTATTTCTAGAGCTCATTTTGCGACGACACCCCTAATCACATATTCTTGATATATATTAGCCAAACACGCTTTAAAGATATTATTCAGATTAGCCAGTTTGTAGAACTAGCATTCATTTTGTGTAATACATGTGTCATCAAAACTTTTTTGCATGCATACACTCCCAGACACATAAGCGCGACAAGGAGACCTAGGCAAAACGGAAAATCGATCTCCTCTAAGGTTTCACTTTGAAAATATATTTAATTTTAACATAACCTACAGCAGGTCGGCGATAGGTGAGGGCGGATAGGGTCAAGTCCGGGCTAATAGTGAAGGTTTTTGAGCGAAAACACTTTTCCGGCGGATAGACATAAGGCAAAAGATAGGGGTTTATTTTCAAAACTTCCTAGGCAAAAAGATAGCGTTTCTAAAAGCCAAATATAGGACATATTGAGAATTTTTTATGAATGACAAAACTATTCAATGAATTTGTTGTTTTATTCTATTTATCTAGTACTAGTTTCTGAGGTTTTCAAAACCTCACTTTGCATTTATGATTAAAAATGGAGCAAAAATCAGCCTAATTCTCACTCTGACTCCCCTTTAGCTAATTATAAAATCTAGACCTTGTTTTATTGAACCAATCAGAGCGTAGACTTCCCAGCCGTCCGGCGGATGGTGAAATCTGGCTAATAGGTGAAATCCGGCTAATAGGTGAAGTTTTGAGCGAAAAAAACTATCACCTATCCGCCGGACCTGCTGTATTAATTATTTTCCAAAATTATAATTTAGGAGCCGGGATGCCCTTTAACCTCAATTACTGAAAATAACCCTGCCACGATTCATTTTTTGTTTACCTGAATGTTATAATTTCATATTTTCATATTATTTGTATAAATTAAGTTTCACTCCGGATTTCTAGCCCTTTAAATAAGAAGGTAAAACACAGCTGTTAACCGAGTACTCCGAGACTCATCAGCGCTGCGATCCACGAAAAAGGTTTAAGTCCTTTTTCTTATTTACCGTCTGTTTGCTGTATCTGCTGCTTCGATACTTTTTTGGTCCAATTTTAACGTTGTGAATGTGATTCTGTGAATTTTTTTTATATTTGACATTTTGCCGCCCAGGAAACAATAAAAAACGTCAATTTGGTCACATAGTAACGTTATCAAAATATATATAATCATATATCATTTCAAGTACGAATTACTAACAA
>SCLH01000284.1:184340-197272 GCA_004367855.1 Oikopleura vanhoeffeni | reverse complement strand
AGTTTCCGCCAAGGCACCGTCAAAGCCTTTATAAAGGCTTTTTTTTCAAGGCGTATTACAGGAAAGCCCAAGGCTAGATTAGAGTTTACCAATTTTTCGCATAAGAAGTTCGAACAAATATTTTTGTAATCGACATTTGATTAATTCTAGAGATATTTGGATTTTTTTACTTCTAGCAAACTACTCAGATAAGGAGCAAGGTACAAACATTATCACGTGATACAAGCTTCCAACAGTGTTTCCGAATTTATTTTGGCATATGAGATCTATGCAGCAAGGATATGACCTATTGTCCTCGTTTTTTTCTGATTTGACTGTTATATCATAATTAATCAACAAGAATGATTATAGGTTTTTAAAATATTGGGTGAATGAAAAAATCACAATTTTTCCATCGTATAAAAACATGGTTATTTTCCCTTATAAAAGGCAGATTAAGTCACTTCTGATATTATTTCTGGAGTCGGATATACTTATCAAGGTACACTGTGGACAATAATTTAATTGCCTCGAATTTAATATTTTTTAATAATTAAAATATTTTTCGTGAAATGACTTAAAGGGTCGAAAATTTTGATATCACGTCTGAAAACAAATATCTGTTGCTGTTATACCATGATAAATCTTGGGTTGAGATGTCAACTCTTGGACAAACTCTTTTCCCTAAAAACTAGGCTATTTTTAAAATTTCAATTGAGCAATAGGTCGCAATTAATTTTTTTAGAGTAAAAAAATATGGAAAAAAATATCAAATATACCTAATATCAGTCCCTACTTCCCCTCCGTTCATTAAAATTTGAACAAAAATTCCCAAAAAAAATAAGTCATTTTTTTGACATCCTTGCAAATTTTTCATATTAATGTATTCGAAGGAGACCAATTCTACGATGTTTTTTGCATATTTTAGAAATGATTTTAAATAGGCAAAACACTTTATAAGGTATCGGAATCCATCGATGTGCAACGTTCCATCTTGACTCTATATAAGTTACCCCCTGGTGATGAGGGGGGCCCAGGTGTAGTACACTGCGATCAATACGAGGCAGCCTCGCGAGTCTTAATACCTTAATATATCATTACAAATATAAGTAATATTTCTCTTTATGACACCTTTAGAATAGTTCAGAAAAACTTTCGGGTCTTTTGACGAACTTCGACAAGCGAGCATCTTATCAGAAATAGTATAAACCGTTCGGGCATTGAACAGCAGGAAATAAGCACGATGTTTTTTCGTTATTTGATAAGGGAGTGAAGAATACCCTGTAGATGATATAGTCTAATTTAATTTAAAAATAACAATTTTACATAAGACGATTTGAATAAGAATTTCAAAATCCAAAAAATGCGTGTCATTTTAAGACGTATTTTTTCATTCAACAAAAACAGACAAACAACAGGATCGCTAGAATTGTGAGTCTTATAATTGCACATTGTTTTTAATATGATTTAATTTTTATTTACAATTATTTCGCGGAAAATGCGGGCAAATAAAATTTTCAATGCTCACCCATCTGCTGTTTTGGGCAGATTGTATCTTTTATGACTCTTAAAGGAACTAACTTAATCGATTCCCCCGAGAAGGGTGAGAAACTGTGAGACTAAAACGACTTTTGTTTGACTTTAACACGATTATTAATAATTAATTTTATATTAACGTGAAATTGAATTCAATTTTTGACATTTAATAACATAGTTATTTATTTTTTAAATATTATTGTTTTAATTAATTTTCGTGAGAACTGAAAATCTAGAACTGGCTTAAATTTATTTAAATTATTAAGACGTTGGATTTTTTATGCGTTTTGAGGATTTTGTTAAAAAGACATTTTTAAATTATAAATGTTTGACTTTAATCACCAGAATTGTTGATTGAACAAATGTTCACTTTACACACATTTCAACTCAATAAATATGTCAGAGGAATTCGATTCAAATCACGGAATAATCGCACAAAATCGACGAAATTTTTTGACCAGTGCTAATTTATTTTATAATGACAGCGAATCGTCATTCTGTATTTGCATAATAAACATGTATTATATACTATTGTACTATATACAAATAAAATAATTCAATATACGATTTTCATTATTTCAGTGCATATAATTTTTCCTTTGTCATACTAGGCTGTGTCAATTCAGCAGATTTCATTAACAAAATAAATTGCTCATCTCACGCTCATAACGTATATAACATATCGATGCGTGACCTTGCCTCGCTGCCAATCTCATTGCAGCGGGCTACGGCCGCGACCACACTGTCCGGAACTATCTAGTGTGAGGGTACGTTATAATTAGAGTTCAAGATGGATCGTTCACAGCAGGGTTTCTCAATTTTGGTTTTTTACTCGCTTTGTTTTATGAAAAAAGTTAGTGGAAAATTACAAGCCATTTGGTACTCTGTTCTTATTTTGATACTCATCGCGCTAGGAAAGGCCTTTTCTGATGAGTTCAAAAATTATTTTCGTCATGAAAAAAATTTTTCTCTTCATTATCTTGGAAATGTAAACACGTATTTTACGAGAAACAACGACAGGTTTCAGACATTATAGACCGAAAACTTATACACTTCTAGGTGTTTTGACAGGACTCTCTTCAAGCCGTGCACATTTAGTCTAAGGTTTCGATGTGTGACTTTTAGATCCAGGGAGAGATAAATTTTGATGACGTACCCCTAAACAAGGGTCAAAACTACACTTATTTCTGGTGATACTGCAGAGCAAATTTTAAGAAACATTTCGAAAAAACTTCCAACTTGGTCTTTGCTCACGTTCTCTACGGTCTATTGAGTTATAAATCATTGTTGTACGCTACAAACTCAGGGAGAGAAATACATTTTGAAAAAGTAATTCCGTTATTTTTGTAAGCACGTTCTTGATTGGACAAATTCAAATGTATCTCCTCCCTGAGTTTTAGGTACAACAATGATTATGACTCAAATTAACGGACAGAACGTGAGCAAACCGAGTTGATTTTTTTCGAAAATTCTTGAGATTGGCTCTCAGTATCACCAAAATACTGTATTTTGACCCTTGTTTAGGGGTCTCAATCAAAATGTATTCCTCTGATTTAAAAGTCACACATTACGAAACCTAAATAAATGTGCAGGCTGAGTCCGTTGCAAAAACCGAGTTGAGTTTGTACTGAATTTATCGTGTTTTAAATTTCCCAAAAATCAAGAAATTTCTACTTTTTCATACGAAATATTTCTGAACTCATTAAAAAGTGCTTTCCTAGCCATTTTTTAAAATAAAACGAGTACCAAATGCTTGTAATTGTTCATATTTTCATAAAAAAGGCATAGAATAAATTGGGAAATTTATTTCAAGAGCTCATTTTCGCGACCACCCTAATTTACATATTCTGTATAATATATTAGCCAAACACGGCTTTAAAGATATTATTCAGATTAGCCAGTTTGTGAACTAGCATTCATTTTGCGTAATCATGTGTCAAACTTTTTTGCATGCATACATCCCCAGACACATAAGCGCGACAAGGGACCTAGGCAAACGGAAAATCGATCTCCTCTCAGTTTCACTTTGAAAATATACTTAATTTTAACAATACCGTATATTAATTATGTTCAAAATTATAATTTAGGAGCCGTGATGGCCGTTTTAACCTGCATTTACTGAAAATACCTAACACGATTCATTTTTTGTTTACGCTAATGTTATAATTTCATATTTTCTCATTTATTTGTATAAATTAAGTTTCCTCCGGATTTCTAGCCCTTGTAATAAGAAGGTTAAACACAGCTGTTAACCGAGTTACTCCGAGGACTCATCAGCGCTGGCGATCCACGAAAAAGGTTTAAGTCCTTTTTCTTATTTACCGCTTGTTTGCTTATTGCTGCTTCGGATACTTTTTTGGTCATTTTAACGTGTGAATGTGATTCTGTGAATTTTTTTTATATTTGACATTTTGCCGCCAGGAAAAATAAAAAAACTTTAATTTTGGTCACATAGTACGTTATCAAAATAATATAATCATATATCATTTCAAGTACGAATTACTAACAATTTGAGTTACTTATCATCAACCGGAAAGAGTAACGATGTGACCATAAATTAAAAGCTTATTTCGTATCGTCAACGCGCGCGCGCGGCGGGTGGTTACTTTCGCAGGGGAATATTTTGGCGTTATTAATTATACACCCGCACCACCTGGTGGTGAAAATAGCCTTCAAACACCTCTGGCGTAATATTTTTCATTTAAAACCGTGAATTTAGACACGCGAATTTAGACACGCGAATTTAGACACGCGAATTTAGCCACGCGAATTTGAAAATACAAAACAATCAAACTAATCAAAATTAAATTTGAAATTTTTGTACTATATTTCTTTGTTTTTGTTTTTTTTCTCAGTATTTTGAAGCTTTAAACATATTCGCTAACTTTTACGTCTCTAGGTTGACAATTTTGATATGTCGTAAAAACATTTTTTGGTCAGTAAATCGTCAGCTTTATTTTCAGTTTCATCACGTAACATTTTTTTTTCGAAGTTTTTATTGGATATTGACCAAAAAATCATATTTCGGGTTATAATCAACAACATTCAAATGAGCTTGTGCTTTAATCTTTAGAATGCTTTAAAATACGCAGTTAAATTTAATGGCCATTTTGAAAATTTTCACGGAGCAGATAGATTTAAGACTGAGATTCGCAAAAGTCGATTATTTGCCGTTCTTGAATTGGGTCAAACATCGGATCGAAAAAGCTTGTGCTGCATTTGGCATTCTATCGTACGTGTTCTGTTGGAAATTTGAGCTAATTTGGATATATCGTCTCGGAGAGATAGATTTTGTGTTACGAAAAGGTCTTTTGTAACGATAACGTAACTATCAGTTTGATCATTGAAAACCATTTTGGATGTACTGAGGGCAAGATCAGAATATACCGCCTGAGTTTCAAGTAAGGTATGACACAAAAAAGGGAATTGAGACCTTGAGGTGGACAAAAAAAACAGGTTTTATTTACAAAAATCGCATAATTTGTGAAACTTTAGTTTTCAAGTGCGATGGACACTTGAGTGGGAATGTCAAATGATTATAATAAGAACAAAAAACTTAATTTATGCATCAATAATAAAAGACAATAAAATAGTATCTGAATTATCCTTCATATTTACTTAATTACTTCATTAACTGAATAATCCTTAATTTTTGGTCTCATGTAAACATGCGTTCGTCCCTTTGAACTAAATTTGTGTCAAAACAACACACCACTAGACGGCCGCTGTGATTGAACCGAATATTCTTCCTTCTCAAGGCCGATATTTCAACCGGATTATTAATTAAGAAAACGTTTTGTCCAGTATTATAGCAGCTGAATTTTGTCTGCTGCCTCTTGCACTATTTTGCGTAACTATTATAAGTTTGAAATCATATAGGAAAATATTTCGAAGAAATGGACGAAATTTTAGTTCAAATTGCTCCGAATTGATAGAGAATTCCCCTAGATTCCCGAGAGCATTTTTAAACCAAATTTAACAAAGAACAGGAAATGAACTTATTTGAAAATGCTTGCGGTTAAAGCTGCAAAGTTCGAGGGTATAATCTTAAAGAATTTTGAAATGGTTTTACGAAAATTAATTTTCCAGCTGAATTCCATGCTCATACCACAAAATTTAGACTCGATAAAATGAGGGAATTTGCATAATATTTATATTCTATTTGTTTTCCCTTAATTTAATGCAAAATTTAATGATATTGCAATTTTGATTTAGGGTCATTTGTTCTGCTTAAGGGAATCATATCCGAAGCGGCACCTTATCGCATTTATCTAGAGATTATGAAATTGATTGCATAAATATATTTATATCTATTTGTTCTTAAATTTAATTCAAACTGCAATGAAAATCACATTTTTGATTTAGGTCATTTTTTCTGCATTTAAGGGATTCATATCCGAGCGCTCCTTTTATCACTTTTTCTAGAGTTATGGAAATTTTTGCTAAATATTTATATCTATTTAGTTCTTAATTTAATTCAAATGAATGAAATCAAGTTTTTGATTTAGGTCTTTTTTCTGCATTTAGGGATTTCATATTCGAGCGCATCTTATCACCTTTTCTATTTTCATTCCAGCAAAAGGTCGTTCACCATTGAAAATCAGGCGTACTACAAAATCAGTTTTTTCGTTTGCTATGAGCTTTATAGAGTGGCCGCAGGTCGGTCAAGACCGGATTTGAAAGTGTTTGAGGCGTTCAAATGACCATTAGGATCGATAGATGGTCAATAAGGGAAAAAAAAACTTGCTTACATTTAGTTTTTGCTCTTAGTTTCAATTATATTCACGGAATATGTCAATCGTGCGTCGCCATACCTCTGAAGGTAAAATATGTTATTTCGGCTATAATAGTTTTTCGGCATATATACACAAAATTAAAAAAGTTTTTGGTCATTTCTGCATTCTAGGAATTTTACATGGGAGTTGAGCTTCCGGTTTCAATTAAAACATAACATTTCTGATAGATCATCAAAACAAAAATTTTCAGGCATTCTTTTTTTGCATCATAAATTTCATAATATAAATATTTCATATGCATTTTTGCCAAAGTTATTTTTCTGATTGAAAAAATGAAAAAAAAAATTTTTTTTTTTTTTTTGGAAATAGTTTTTTAGTAACTATACGTAAGATGTATTTTCTGGCGATTCCGCTACTCTCTGTCCCAAAAACATAAATACAACTTTAGCAAAGCGTCGTATTAATTATTAGGCCGAAAAACTATATAGCCGAGAATTACTACCTTACGGGGTTCTTAGGCAGCCATATTTTGTACTGCAAATTTATTTTGACTGATTTTAGAATTTGTGATTCCACGTAGTAGATTGTTTACTTATATAAAGAAAAAAATTCGAAAAATTTAAGCATTCTGAATTTTTTTCATGAAATTTGAACAAGCTTATTTTGAGTTCTAGGTGCTATAGGCAAGTCGTTATCTTTTGAACTAAAAGAGAGGTTCTGGATTTTATTCGATTTTTGGAACTAGACGTGCTTTTTTAGTCATATAAACTCAAAGATTGATAAAAATTTACCAAAAATTTCGGAAAAAATATTAAACTTTTTTCTGAGTGTCGAAATAAAAAATCTTTTGTTGCTCTAGCGCGTCGAACGGTTTAAATATTTGGGCTAGTTTATTACATACCGTTTCAAAAAACATTCACTTACGATCGTTTGGTTTAACAAGATACTTGATTGGGGACGAATTGTGATCCCCCACCTCCAGCTCGTCAAATAAATTTTAAATCGTACTCCTGGGGCATGTTAAAATGAATCGTTTAGAATCAGGCCACAACATTTTGTAACAATTATTGACGAAACTACTTATAGTGCACGGAAAATAGTTTGCCATGTAGCATGAATAAATATACAACTTTCCGTGGCCAAAATAGCAAACAGTCATTTTTCGCTCAGGCTTTGATAGCCTTTTTGTTGAGGAAATTCAAAAAAAAGGGAACAACAGTTTTCTTCGCCATTTGAATTTCGAGATAATTGTCAATTTGAAACTAGTTCCTAATTAGGCGAAAAAAGATACAGTTTTTCAAGATATTCTTACTTGCTCCGCGTTAACCTCATTTAACGGTTGGCTTAAATGCTATCTTAAAAATATGATTCAAACGTTTTCTGAGGTCAGGAGATTCCGAAATTAACTTATCAGAAATTGATGTATTCATTTGCTATGTCTATGCGAGAGAATAAGCAATTCAGAGTCCATCTTTGCCTATGAACCCTTAAGGGAGTGAGTGTCGCTGATTGAGCCTCTTCCCAAGTCATTTCCGCCAACTAGCATAGGTGATTTCACAAAACATTTGTACTACAGTAACTCAACTTCGCGCTAATTTTAATTTTAACATATAATTTAGCTTTACATTCCCTACGCGAACACTACGCTTTTTAAAAGCTTTTTATAAGACACGCAGTTCGTACTTATCTTCAATTTTCTCATTTTTTATTATTTTTTTGTGTTGATTATCCGGTAAAGCCTTACCCATAATATGGCAAAATTTGCTTTTGTTTTTTACATTTTGCGCTTCTGCGGCAAAAAGCCAAAAAAACGAAACCAGAAAATTTATTTGAATTCTATTTGGATGTAAAATTGAAAGTGCGCTATATTTGTTAAAAATTTGCAGCAAATCTTTAAAAGTGTTTGTATTTCGGGAAAAAATTGTGATTTTGAAGCATTTTTTTTCTGGTTACCTCAATTTTGTCACAAAATTTAAGGCTCAAAGATGAAAAGGTTGGCATGTGCTCAAGGAGACGCCGGATCAAGTCAAAATAAATTAAAAAACTCTAAAGGTTAATTTGTCATAGAATAGCCTGCTTGTTGGCCTTTGAGGATGGCATATGAGTCGAAACTGTATCTTTTTAAAACTGGTGAGTAGATAGCTTTATGCTTGGTCTGCCAGAAACTGACTCAATTTTAAAGCCTATTTAGGCTAAATATGAACACAATGTTGAATTGCGTGCCCAAGAGTCGGGCGGATCATATAATTTCAACACAAATATTTCTAAATTCTAATTGTCAACATAGTATTGTGATCTTTCCGATTGCAGTACTGAGGGTCGGTTAACTGTTTTTCGTGAAATGGTGGAGGAGATAGGCTTTGGCGTTGAGCTCAATAAACTGATAATCTAATTTTAAAATTTTTGTTTTTTTTTATGCGTTCTTTGTTTTCGGTTGAATAGGCAATTTTTAACATAAAGCGCTTATTTGCATTTTGGTAAGGCTTTCTTCCGGAGCGCTGACAAAAAAAAAAAAAATGATTGAAAATTAAAGGAGTAGTCTGTACGAACTGCGTGTCTTTTTTGAGAATGTTTTTTAAGAGTAAAGGTTGCGGCGTATGGTGTTGGGATTGTGTATTAGATTTTTAGTTTGAGAGTTTGAAAATACTCGGCGAAGGTTTGGTTTTTGTTAGTCACAAATGTTTTTGGAATATCACTTTGCTAGTTTGGCGGAAATTGACCTTGGAAGAGGCTCAATATTCATAACTCAGGAGGAGTACATTGTGAAAATTTGCTTTTTGTAAAATGTATTCTCCTGAGGTTCAATGGTTTATCTTTGCGGAACTTTTTTTTCTGTGCTCACACGGGTTAAACTGCTGTTTGCGCTTCATGTCATACTATTATCTTCAGAACAAGCTTTTGAATTTTAAACTCATGGTTTAAAAGCGTTATTAATAATTATTTAAAATAAATTAGTATTGTGATTCAAATCATGACATAAATCTGTTTGAGATTTTGGCTACTGTGCATCTAGGGGTTGTGGATGAAAATCTTACTCGCTGCAAGCAATTTGAAATGACTGTTAATTTCTTGATATTCCAGCAGGGAAAAAATTGATTTTTCTGGCCCAGATCAAAATAATGAAAAAACTTCCGTGTTTTTTTTGTTCATTTAAAGAGGGTTTAAATATTTTTATGATAAAAGCCTCTGCTTTTTGAAGATCAAAAAACTGCGAAAGTTTTTCTTAAGGGAGTGGGCATCGTAATCTGGTACCTTTCAATTCCGCCCCAGAATAATTCTAGGGCAATTGTGAAAAATATGAGGATACTCGGTTGGAGGTCTAGCCTTCGTCTAACGATTCAATATCTTATGCTCAAAATTTTAATACTACATCACCAGGTGATGAGTCAAATCTAGAGCACCCAAGCGTTTTTCAAAGTTATACTCCTATTAGGCCCCATATACAACGCGTTTGAAAATGCACCAAGTGTACGGAATGAATAAGGTCACTAATATATGTTCGGCACATTTTTTTGAATTTCGCTCTTGTACTTTCTAGAATCTCTCGTTACCACCGATTTTCACAATTTTTCGTCTTCAAACTGATACTTTTTAAGACGGATGTTGAGAATAATGCTGGTTTTCGACAAAGGTAGATAAATAAAGTATGGCTAATATGTTCGGCTCGGATTTTTGAATTTTTTCCTAGAATTCTAGTAATTTGATTTTGAGTAACCCGATAATGAAAAGTTCCAAAAAAAAGTTCGTCTGATTGGAACAAAAGTACCAACATTGCAGCTAAGAGTTCACTGATCAAAAAATCTGATAACAGCTGATCGAAATTTTAAACTAATCACTGTCAAATTTGATAATTATGTTTCCTGCCCCTACCTCCTTTAAAGTAGTCTCCTTAGAAGTAGTCGCATTATAGCGCGCTCAATACCTTTTGACTCCTTAAAGCTACAGATTTTTCCGAAAAAATTTTGCCTGAAAATAATTGAAATTTCTAGAATTCGATTAAGACATTTCCGATAATTTTTTTTTTCATGCATTGTTTTCGGCGGGTCAAATTCACACAATAAAAAATGATCACATCATGTGGATGACGGTTTATGTGGGGTTAAAACGCAAAAAATTATTTAATTTTGAAAAACTCTAGATTTTGTTCTAGATTGTTTTGACAAAAATAATTGCCACCATAATATTTCTTGGGTCAACTTCAGTCATAATCGATATTAATGTATAATAAATTAATTATTTAAACTGGTTATTTAAAATTATTTAAAAAATTATTAAAAATTATTAAAATGGTTATTTACGACGCCTACCCCTTAATGCTCCTTTCGTGGTCCTTTCAAAATGATCCTTTAAAATCCATAATATAATTAATTTTAAAATTTATATTATTGATTATCCTGAGATCAGTTCATATTATAAAATATATTTACTTGTTGTCAGGCTTGTGAACAGGATGAGGATGCATCCCTTGGGGATGAGATGGGATGGAGATCGCTTTAATAAATGTTTAACCTTTTCCGTCAAACTATGTCTGACAGACTCTGTCAGACAGAGTAAACCTTCGGCAAATATAATTCAAGATATTTTCACTTTATCTGTTTACTATTTTGGCTAGTGTTAGCAGTAAACAGTATATATGGATCAGTAGGTACAAATTCCTAGGAAACATAATGGTTGCCAACGTGTCAATAATAATTTAATTTCAAATTGACTACCAGTAAATCGACCAGTCCGCACGGCGCGACGTAGGGTTTGAACCTGGGAAAATGTTAACCTTTAAACGACTGAATTCAACCAAAAACGAAATAAAAATGTAGAATTTGATAATTAAAAAAAATTATCGAAAAAAATAATCGAAACAAAAAAATTACGAGAGAATTTTTCTGACCACCAGGGGGCTCAATTTTTTTTATTGGGATCAATTTATTTGCTAACGATTACCCCTTTGAGGTCATATAACACTCATGAAATTTTTTAGTATGGCCCGTGGTTCTCCCGGAAAACTGAACCAGATTGAAATAGCTAGCGAACCCAAATAAAATAATTAAACAAGTTTTTAAAAGTTCCCGAAATTCATTTTGAAGAATTATTTCGAAATTTTTTTTTTTAATTTTTTTTTAGAAAACCTGTCATTTTTACAAGATTTTTACAGGATTGTTAATTTAAAAAATAAGCAAAATACAATTTTTATAAAAAGGAGTACCTTGTAGAAAAATACGAGAAGAAAATTAAAGTAAAGTGGTTTTCAATAATACCACATTTGTTTTACTTGTTTCGATTTATTATCATTTTCACGATTTAACAGATATAAACTTAAAAATATAACTTTTTGGAGATCTAGAATGCGTAAAGTGGTTTCGAAATAATTCATAAAAAAATGTAAATTTTAAACAATTAATTTCAATCGATTTATTCGGTTCTTATAAGAAAAGATAATATGATTGATGATATTGTTTGACATTTTTTTTGTAATTTTGATGTTTATTTGAAAAAATTTTGAGAAAACCACTTCGACCGTTGGAACAGATTCTTTGAAAATTTGACGAGTCGGGTCGGGTCGATTTTTTTTTGAAATTTATCGGCCGATTGTCGTCACGGTGCCTTATACGTTAGGTCAAAAAAATTTTTCAAATCCAGATCGGATAGAAATTTCCAAAAAATATAAAAATTTTGTCTCAGTTTCTAAAATGAGAAACTGTTTTCTGCTCTTGCGCGAGAACGGTAAATAATTTGACTATAGTTTATGATCTCGTATCCGGTGACATTATAGTTGCGAATCGTTTGATACTTTTTAAAATTTGATACGATGACTTTGAGCTCACAACAAAATTTTGGAATTGTGATCCTGGGAGTGAAGACCTGCAATTAAAATTTCGGATAAGTTTGTAGAAAAATTGATTCGTAGATACACTAGGCTGTTATCGGTTTTCAGCATTGGAAATCTATAATAGTTATGAAAAAATGAAAAAGTAAATTTTGTTCAGAATTTTTCAAAGATCAAGAAAATTGTTTCGAAAAATGACGGCTTCTGATTGGCTTAAAATTGACTTCCTCCAAATTAAAGGGAAATTTTATCAGCTTATTCTCGCGAAGTTTCCTGTTCCAACGGTGATTCTTCATGATTCTTCTTAATTCAAAATGGCATTTTCGATCAAAAATTTTGAGATTTCGAATTTGGTGTAACAAACTAAAATGACCGCCACACTTTTATTAACCCAAATATAATTTTTTATCGACCAACCAAAGAGGTCGAATAATGCCGAATAAGATAATGTATATTTATCTTTTATTTACGTATTTCTTTACATTTATTTTAATTGATTTAAAATAATATACTTAATAAGTAATAAAATTTTATGAAAATAATTTTGAAAGTATTTTTACGATAAAATGTTTTCCCAAATTTTTTTGTCATTATCATCATAACTGATTGATACTATGCACGGTGCTTTTTTGAGGGTAAACAGGGAACTTGGGATTCCTATGATGGATTAAAATAAAAAATAGCGGAAAAGAATGAGCTCGCGAAAAAATAAATTTGCTCGAGCCCTTTTTTGCAAATCCCTGGTCGCTGATTGACGGACCTAATTGAGACATATTGACGCTTAACCATGGCAACCAACGTATTCCTTGCAAGATTCCAAGCATTTTGATAAAAAAAAATTGGAAAAAATTATTTTTTGA